>JAOUQT010073916.1:0-10206 GCA_025769995.1 Xyliphius kryptos
CAACCTCCCGTCTAGACAAAAGTGGGGCCAAAGTGTCATGTTGGTGACTTGGAAGCTTCAGCCACCAGTCCCCTCAAACACCAGGATCTCTTCCTCCACCGGCACGGCTCGCACCTCATAGCAAACAAGACGCCCCTTTGCTCGCCTCTTACGAGCAGCCTGGGGAACAGCTGAGAATCTATTCTTACCCGGGTCCCCACGGGGATAATCAATCGTGAGCTCTGTTTTCTGCCAGACACATTTGGATCTGGCATTCCATGTTCATGAACATATTTCTTTCAAGCGCTGAGCTCCTAAATAATGGTAAAAGGATTGCTATTCTTGCATTTTTTTTGACATATTGAAAAATCTCACCGTGTTTTTTCTGTGCTATTGAGAGTTATTATTGAGTGAATTTTTTCATTGAATTTCCCTGTATATAAATGTCTAATTCATTTTTGTAGTAATATTTTGTTGGAAAAACAGCATGATGAGGTTTTATTATATTGTGTTTTATCTTTTTCCCAGCAAGTTAACTTAAATAATCGTATAACAATCATGTGCTATTATAAACCATTTCAGAGTGCAGTCTTTAATAAAATACAGAGGGATGTGAAGAAATTGTGAATACATACCACTGGCATAGTGTCATGAAGGACTTTGGGATATGACTCTGCTAACTGCTTTTGTCTTCTGTCCCAGCGAGCCCCATCCAGGAATAAACCAGTAATGTAAACACCTGCCAGGGATAGAGAGATAAACCTATAAACACCCAAATCCATGAACTGCACAATCTAGTTATTTTATTTCTCTCACTTCCATTTTTCTCTCACACACATACATTAACATTTATGTACTATTTGTATGTATGTATTCCTATCTGTCAGTGTATGGGCTATAAACAGAACTCGAGCTGCTTAAGATTCTGTGAAATACACTGAGTCTTTTCTTTACGTTGTACCTTAGATTTCTGAATATGTGACAGTTTTGGAAACCAGGCAGGCAGGTAAGCTCATAAGCTCTGTGTAGTCATGCTGTCATACCTCAGAATTCTGAAATTTTCCTGTTAAAACAGACATGGATTTCCTGTGAAATGTTTTGATGGCAGAATCGTGGGCAGTGAGTACTGATCGACCCTGTTTTTTGCACTTTTGTTGGTAATAGTGTGTAGTATCTTATTAAAATTTTGCACATATAACCTAATATAATTTTTTTAGAAATGTGGACCTGTCTGACCACAGAGCATGTTTCCAATGTCTTTTGGTCTATCTGACTGATATCCATGGCGTTTCTCCCCTAAATTAATAAATTGCTTCCTCTTTGTATAATAGAGTTTAACTGGAAAAAATTTATTGGGGAGAAGAGATTAACTAAAACAGCAAATAAAAAAAGAAAAAGGAAATAATACATACTTAGGCTGGGTTCAAACCTGTTAGGTTTCTCATTAAAATTGAGTGAGCAGCTTAATTAAAAAAGGAGCAGGGGAAAATATAAAATAATATTAAATAGGAAGGACAAACAAAAGTGTAATTTATAATAACACAGTTCATAAATAAAGGCAATTTAAAACATGTGCAAATGGCTAAAGGAAGAAATAGATAAGGGTGAAACTATATATGGCATGAGTCCTGCACAAGCGGGTTTTAAAACGCTAAAGTTGCTTCTACAACGGAAAGCCGGTGTCTTAAAAATTTGTGCCATGAATGCATTAGATGGCATGGCAGAGAAAAAAAACATCAAACTCTGAATCATCGTAGATAAAAAATGGGCAAGAGGCTGTCAGGAAATATATTGAGCGAAAAGAGGAAAAAATTAAGAAAGAAGATAAATACAGAAGGGAAATAGAGGGGTACCAGTGTACCCAAGCATTCACAATTAAACCGTGTAACCAGGAGTCTAATTCCACATGTGCATAAATAGAGATAACACATGCGCGCTTATTAGCTGGTGTTAAGGATATGTAGTTTTAGCATTGCCTTTTTCTGCTGCTGCCTTAAAGCAGAGTGCCAGCCAGGGTGTGCCTCCTAGGCCTCTTGGAAGTCAGAGGCAGTATCTGACCCCTTAAAGGCACTTTGTTAAATGACAATACCACCAGATGGCTCGATGGTCACACACAAGCAGAAACTATTCGTTTTCTTGGTCTTTATGTATTAAGATTTCCCTCAACTTCCTAACATTTTCCTGATAATATGACCTGCAGAACAAAAATATTTCTTCAAACTGACTGAAAATAATCTCATAAAGTTTGGCACAGTCTGCTAAATTCATACCCTTCCTTGTTGCATCCTTGTAGACTTTGGTGGATGCTCCTATAATACAGTTAGACTACCTATTGTGGAATCTTCCAGAACACTTTTGTAAAAACCTTTCAGTCTTTTCATTTTACTGTGCCTCTGTTCAAAACCTTTGATCTAGGGTTCCCATTTTCTTGTTTTTTTTTTACAATTCGTAAAAATACTTAATGTTTTCCTACCATCCTTAGGTGGCTGGTCATACTTCATTTTGTCCATGACATAAAAGTCAAAGGCAAGCAGGTCAATAGGGATGGTGTGTTTGCGAGCGTAGTTCTGCTGTGCACCAGTCAGGAAAGCTTGAGTGAAGAAGAAGCCTGACAGCCAGAACACAGCTGGCATGCCATTATCATACCACCCCTACATGAAGAAAATGCAAAATTAACACTATGTATGAATATTACTGTTATCTTTTACCATTATATTACCACTGGATAGAATCACGGTCTTCCTTAACTTATTACAATGTAATGTCAAAATGCCTAAAAATGTTATAACATACAATTATGACAGTATGTGTGTGTCATTTTTATATAAAGAGGATAGTGTCCCAGATTGGAAAGGTGTTTTCAGTTTTTAACAAAAAATTAAAAAAAGAGATGTTGGGTGTAGGGTAGAATTAAGAAGCTGCATTAATAATTATGGAAGGTCCCTAGTAGTATAGCAAGTCAGAAGCATCATGCTACATAGGATGCTGCTAGATTTTGCTGCAAAGGTGTTATTTTATGAAATATGTATTTTGTGACATATCCTAATAAATCTTTGCTTGAAAAGTAACGTTTGGAACAGCCCGAGCTCACCTGTAGAAATCTGAGTCTCTCCAGAAAGTCGTTGACATACCCTCCGAGAGGTTTGAGGCTCGGGTATGACTTTTTCATCCACATACCTGGAATACGGCCCTTCAGAATGCTTGTCACTACTTCCTCTAATTCAGCTGACATCACCACCAGACCCTGAAGCACAGATAGTGAGAACAGGTAAAGCTCTGGTAAATAAAGAATAATAATATTGATACCCATAAGAAAATTATTCTACTGGGAGCAGGGAGCAATTGGGTGTTAGGTGACCTGCTATTTCAACTATGAGTGTTCCTTGCCAAAACACTGTCATTTTTGTCCCAAACCTTCTTCTTTGAACATGGCTGCCCCAGTAGAATAAACAGAAATATGTGCTTACATCCTTGCTGAACATTCAGGTCCAGATTTTAATCCTCTTTGGAGAATATATCAATCTTGTCCCAATTTTCAGGGAGAGCTAGAATAGTTATGACACGTTAGTGATGAGGACTGTGTTCAGTCAGAAACCTTAACACACAATGTCACTATGGATTCATAGATGCTGACAGCGTGAAGCTATGGATACTTCAATTTATTCAGTTTGATTTTATTTAGATACACGTCCCAAAGCAGATTTATAAAGGCCTGAGTTTTCTTCAATGTTCATTAGAGACACTAAACCCTGGTTGATGTTTCTCAGATACACTACCAGCTACTGTTCCTCAGATACATTACTCGGCCTAATAATTGCTTTGTGAGATTTTTCTGACATTCTTTAATGCCCCCTAAGCTTACATAGGAATTATCAAAGGTTCCTCTAAGTTTACAAAAATTGTCTGGTGTTTTTCCAAGGTTCCTTAAAATTTTAACATTTATTCATAGTCCCTCTATGGTCCTGACCTTGATGGCTTTCTGGATGTTGACACATGAGTCACGTATAGTCTGCAGCAGCTTGTTAAAACGGCCCATCTCCTGCACCAGCACTGTGTTCATGCTCTGCTTGTAACTGGTGGGAAACCTGCGCATGGCTGCCTCGGTGTCAAAGTCCTGTGGCAGTTTGCTCAAAATGTCCGCTGCCACCTCGTACACCATGTCCTCAGAGGATTTAGCATCACCACCCGTCATGCGTGACTAAAGAAAAAATATGAGGGAGAAAAGTTCTATTAGCAAGAATAAGTAATTTACAGAAACATCGCTACCTGATTGTGAAAATAGTTAAATGGTATTCATTTATTCCTAACTGGTTCTCTCTGGACCTGAACCTTCACCTACAGGTAAAACTGCTCAGAAGAAAATTTCTATATGCAAATTAACACTCAAACCAGAAACTACAAACCAGAAACTAGAACTCCATGGTTTTAGAACTTTTAGTTTATCCATCATACAGCGGTACGGGAACCGACAACAAGTGCTGTCCACAGATAGCTGGTAAATGTTGCCTCTCACATTGAGAACCAATGCTCTCATATATCCAGGTTTTTTTTATCCAGGTGACTTATTCTCAACATGTAGCATAATTTGGGCTCCTAAGCCGTTTTGTTGAGAAAGCCCTATTTGCCCGCTTTTAAGCAGGGCCCTATTAACACTTCACTGTGCCCCTGGACAAAAACAGCATAAGCCAGGTTTATGAATAATAAACCTGCAAACTAATCATTATTTGTTGTGATTTATTTTTCTCTCCTAAACTTACTGTCCAGTTAAAGTTAATAACACTGGGAAAAATCAAGTCAATTATACTTGCTATCGTTAAGTTCACAAAATTAAGTATATACAACACAATTTTAAGTAAAATTAACTAGTACATATAAAGTAAACTAGACTTAATACTATTGATGATATTTACTTATTTTACCAGTGCAGCACTTTTCCTAGACTCTAAAATGTAGCTCAAATTATCACAATTTTTAAAAATCTTTTGTTTTTGGGATTGCAGACTGTAATGCATACATTTACAAGTTGTCATATTTTACATTGTTACATTTTAGTAGAACCCATTCAATCTAACAAGTTTACCCAATGGACCTCTTTCATGCAATAAAATAAAACATATAACTTAATATATGGCTTATTGCAGGTAACAAATGCCTTCTTAATTATTTCTTGATTACTTCCTTCTTTGACTTTCAATATAAAAATGTATGCACCATATCCTTTAAAATAAAGACATGGCACAATTTCAATGGCCAGAAATGAACAGTTATGTCATTGGATTTCACATTGTTTTAGGTACTGAAATATGCACACATACATAGCCAGGGCCTCTACTATGGAATAGCCTCCTATGGTGAATAGCCTTCACTGATGATGCGCTCCAAATACGGCAATAAACATGGAAACTTGTCTGATTGTACAATCAGTAGATTATTTTTCTATTGTGCCCAGGCCCCCTTACAAGCCAATGCACTGTTGCCCTAATTGTTAATCCGGCCCTGCCTTTAAGGCATTAAAATTTCATGTTTTGTTGCAGAAAATAACAAGCAGCGGTGCTTTTTTTTAACAAAAACTGATTACTCTAATAAGAGAATCAAAGTAAAAATAAAATAAACATTTTGCACAGAGAATCATTATGCATATTCATGACGGGAATAACAGAGCTTTGAAAATACAAATCGTTTTTTTTAAATAACTGAAAACTTAATTGAAACTAGATAAAATTAAATAGACAATAATATTGTACTTCATAGAAGTAAACATATTAATAACAAATTTTTAAGGTCCATGCCTTCATTAATGCTACCTGAGGCTCATTGAGGAGAACCGAAACTCAGCTCTCGTCACCCTTCTTAAAGCAGAATTTGGGCTGGAATTCTGTGCGGGTCAACATTACATCCTATGCATTTCATGTTGTGTCCTTGTCTTGTAATCTGAATGACTTTGCTATGCTATCCTCACGTTGTGTTAGATTACAATTAACGTTTTGAGTGACTTGGACTGCTGATTCTTGTATTTTGCTATGCTTTGGATTTTGGACTGCTAGGCTAACTTTGTCTTTTTCATGCTTTTTTCAGAAAGTAACAAATTTTCCAGGATCCCGAGAAATTAATTAAGAACACAGTTAAGTCTTGTCGTGTTCACATTACTCATTTATCCCGATTTAAGTTTAAACATCGTGAGTACAGTAAAATCCCCGCCAAACCTGAGTGAGCAGGATGCTGTCAAACAGTAGCTGTGTCTCCACCTGGTCCTTGGTGATGTCAGCATTGGCATTCATGCCAAAGATTTCTGGTGACGGGTACAGTGGGAGTAATTTCGTGTACTCCACATAGCTACTATGCTGCAAAAGAAATCAGACATTTCTTGATGCACACATCCGGAAACTAGCTAACGATTTTATGGTGCTTGGCAAATTTATAATTATGGCATTGAAATTTAACATTCTTAATATTTGTTTATTGATCAACGTCATCTGCGCCATCGACGGTCATGTTAATGACAGAAACACACATTTGTTTTCTTATAAACATGTCATATCTTGCTGTGAGCAGCAAGCAACATCCACTGTGCCACTGTGCATACCTATTTATGAATAAAAGATTAAGGAGAAAATAAAATATCATAATAATGATAGGTTTTATATATAATACTGTATGTGGTAATATGTTTATATTTAGACTGTGTGCAACTAAAATAATGACATATAAATCTGAAGAAGCTTAATTGAAAAAAATCTAATGTGTAATTTTATTTGTTGACATTACCCCATAGCTTTTATTACATGATATTTGGAATCAAAATAGTGCTTCATCTGTGTGTGCGCTTACATCCCCTTCAGGTGGTGAATAGTAAATTCCACTTGGGTCAAACTTGTAATAAGGGTCTTCGATTATCTTATTGGTGTAGAAGATAGACAGAATTGTTCTGAGGGTCCGGCGGTCCCAGTCATCTGTAACACGTCCACCATAGTTACACTCACCCGTCATGTAGCGCAGTGCATCGAATGGCACTTCCTAAGAATTTTATAGAAGCAGATTAGAGATTTCATTCAACAGAGATAAAGCAAATTTAGTTGGGAGAGGTCAGGACCTTTGGTTGTAAATTTTGAACTATGGTGCTGTGGGGTACAAGGTAAATCAATGACTAAAATTATTCAAGTAAAATGTTTGCTTTTTGTTAATATGTAATTGTCTAATGTTGCTATGAAATGCTCATTATAAAAAAAAATTATTACAACATAATAACAAGCATAAATAACAAATCTCGCCGCCGAATAATGAATGTTTTTAGAATTGACTTTTAAATGAAAAATTCTAATTTTATAACTAATGATTTTATATATTGAGTATAATGTATAACATATACATTAGAATGCGTTCAATCAAACAAATCAATTAAAAAAGACAGTGAGTTAACATCACTTAGTCCAGATTTACCATTATTCCAATTTGGGACATTATAATTTGGGAATTATAATATTATAAAAAACTGTATTTTAATCAACACCTTATTTACAGTGGGGGTGCAGTTTTGACTTATGTTATGCTGGGGCCTTAGCCTCCAGTATGGTTTTGAAAAGCAAATTGGTCTTAACTGATAAATAAGACAAAGTATAATCCCACCAAAGACCTATAGGTCTTGACCTATATGACCTAACTTCCCTCACCCACCTTCGCCGGTCCCTTGAAATAGCTTTGTAAGAGAGGGTTCACTGTAAGCACCTGCAGCCAGGCATTTACCATTGGTATTGGATAATGTCTAAAGGTTAGGACATTAGTCATCTGTGGGGCTTGGATACACTGTGCTTGACTGTGTATTTTTGAGAATCATGTTATGAGAGTTGCTTAAATCCAAAAGTAAATGTGGAAAAGTGAGTGCACTCAATAAAAAGTAGTAAAATTAGGACTCATAATTTAGTGCCAGACTGTATATACTGTATATAGAGTGCAGAACAAATGTGCTTAATCTGAACTAAAATACATTTAACTTCTTCCTTGGTCAAACATTTACCTCACCTATAGTTGTGTGTGTAAGGATATGATATAAAGAATGAAACACAACCTGTTATTTATGTGATAGATACTTATATAAAAATATTTGTGAATCTGGCAGTGAAAAAGTCGGTACCTCATCCGGCCACGAACCTCAACACATGTAACTGGTAAGTACTTCAATGTCTTAATGCAAAGAGAATTATATGTGGTTGGTATATGTGTGGGTGTGTGTGTCCTCACTTCGTACTGGTCCAGAAACATATGCAGTTGCTGGACAGAGATGCGTAAGTCAGTTTCATTAAATTCATAAGGAATATTCCAGCCCAAGGGACCAAACTTCCTTCGCTCTTGGATGAGAGCATGAAAGAAACACAGCCCATAAACAAGATTCTTGAATACAGCCTAAAAACAGATACACACACATTTATTTTTTTAATATACGAAACCCTATTACTATGTGCTTTATAATTAAACACCTGACTGTATAAAATGACTTCCTGTTAAACTGACTTTTCTGCAAATCACCTTTGTTACCCTGTAAATTCTTTGCAATTTGTATGTAAAGAAGACATGTTTCTATGATTATTGGCTCATTGCTTTGTCATTTACATTTTACTCATCTTCTTTTACAATCAGTAAATCAGATTTATCTTATCCAATGCCTAGATTATGTCAAAGTCCAAACTCACAGGCTTTGAGTTGCTGTTGAAAAACTCTGGATCAGAGATAGGGTTCATATAAAGGGAGCCAATGATGTTGAAGCGCAACCCCTTAGGTGCTTCGTTTGTCATTTTGACACCATTCTGAAGGACGGCCACTGGGAAGTTAGGTGAGGGGTAGCTGGTTAGCCATAAACGGAAGTCTGGATGAGTTGTGTCTGGGTTGAACTCCTAAAGGAAAATATGTTTAAATGAAAATTTTAAAGGTTTATATAAGAACAAGGTTGATGTGATTTATTGATCATAGCCTGGTACTACTATACTGAAAACACAGCACATGTTCAAGTATTATAAATATCACTCCCTGTTTAGTAACACCATAATTAGAAATCACCAAATTATTCTTACTTCCGAAACTAATTTCTGGTCTACCTCCAACTTTTATCTTACTCCCTATTGAGCTTTGTTATACAGCATTACCTCACAGACCCGTTCCAGAGTGGTCATCCAGGATGTGGCTAGATGGCAATTTTGCAGCACCACCCAAGTGCCTTCCTTTACTGCCGTCTCAATCATATTCATAGCAATGGGACCCTGGCCTTGGCCCAGTGACAGAGATGTCAGCTTGTTCCCTATAAAGCCCTGAGAGCAACACAAAAAGGGTATGTCTCAAACTTAGTGAACTTTTGACATAATCAGAATACTAAACCGTTTTCTGTAAAGCTGCTTTGGGACAATCATTCATGTCATCATTGAGTATTAAGGAAGCATCCCCAAAAAGCTCAGTTATTTATAAGCAAGAATGAAGCAGTATTCACCACTTTGTAAACAACTACATGAGGAAACAGTCTAACAGTTTATGAACAATGTTGCTCAACGTGCAATTGCATGGCATTTAGAGATTTCATCATCTAAAGTCCAGAAAATCAGAAGATCTGGATAAATCTCTGCAAGTAAGCAGCAATGCAGAAAACCACCATTGGATGCCTGTGTCCTTTAATCCCTCAGGTGGCACTGAATTAAAAACTGACAACATTCTCTAATGGATATTACCACAAGGGCTCTGGAACACTTCAGAAAAACATTGTCAGTGAACACAGTTCGTCACTCCATCTAAAAGTGAAATTAAAGCTCATTAAAGCTTAAAGGTACATAAATGTTTTGGCAAGCAACGTCTTTTAGGGACGTCCCTACTAATATTTCGCTAAGACAATACAAATCAAGTTTATATGTTTGAACAATTGATATCTTGTCTTTGCAGTGTATTCAATTGAATACGGGTTGAAAAAGTTTTGCAAATCATCATATTCTGTTTTTATGTTTTAAACAATGGCACAACTTTATTGAAATTGGGCTTGTTTTAATTTCATGATGTTTAATTTTGGTAAAGGCTTATAAGATTTTTTTGAGATTGTCAGAGATTGTTTAACAATAGACATATGTAAAGGCAGATGCTAAAAACACCGGGTTTCCTCCCGCATTCCAAAGACATGCATGCTACAGGGGTTAGACAATGAAACTGAAACACCTGTCATTTTAGTGTGGGGGGTTTCATGGCTAAATTGGACAAGCC
>JAOUQT010073936.1:0-10205 GCA_025769995.1 Xyliphius kryptos
TGTAGGGAGGTCATACAGGCACGTGGAGGCCACACACACTACTGAGCCTCATTTTAATTTGTCTTGAGGAATTTCCACTGAAATTGGATCAGACTGTCATTTGATTTCCACTTTGATTTTGTGTGTGATTCCAAATCCAGACTTCCACTGGATAATAATTTTGATTTCAATTTTTATCATTATGTTGTTTAGTTCTTGGTGCATTACACTATTCACTAAAAAATATTTTCAACTTAAATATTTTATTTTTATTGAGATCTAGGATGTGTTATTTTAGTGTTCCCTTTATTTTCTTGAGCAGTGTATATAAATTTTTACAAAGAATGGAACCCTGCATCTACTGTAAAATATGTAAGAGGATGGATTATATTCTGGTGCTGCTCTGCTGCATCTGTCAAAAGGTGTTTCAAATGTGTGCAAAGAACAAAGAAAGACTTGAGGCATTCCGGAGCGAAATTTGCTTCCCAGTGTTAGACAGCTTGGTCTCAATTGCAGTCATGGATCCATTAACAGGATAACAATGAAGGAAATCACACGTGGAATGAAATGGAGCGCAAAACATTACACTAGTCCAAAGTGACCTTCTATGAACTCTGATCTAAATCCTACTATAAAACGGGTTGTTCCTGTCCTTAAATCTGATTTACTCAGCTCTTTGACCTTATTGACAGTAGTGCATTCATAATGCACACCTCTGACCGATTCATATCAATGAGTGACATTTTTTTTTTTTCTTTCTGAATTCCATACTGTAATTTTGCCTTGCAAGGATGTGCCTCTGCTTTGCGACATGCCCAACAACACCTTTTTCCTTTGATTTGTTCACAATAATGCATGCTTTGTCATGCAACATCTGTGGAAGAAGCTGAACATGCCACTTTGAGAAGGCTGGACCAGTTTGTTGATTTGGAGTGGACCGATATACATTTACATTTACATTTAGTCATTTAACAGACTCTTTTATCGAAAGTATTCCACAAAAGAACAGTTATAGACACAATAACCTGGAGCAATGAGGGTTAAGGGCCTTCCTGAAAGACCCACATTGGTAACTTTAGTAGACGTAGGATTTGAACTGACAACCTTCTGATTGATACTCCAACACCATAACCACTGAGCTACCACTCGCTCCCTTCTGTTAAAGTAAGAAAACCATTATGGTCATTAAAAGTCTACACTGACAAAAGTAATAAATATTTTTCAAATGAAAAGAGAATGTGTTAGCTCAGTGGTTAGGGTGTTGGACTTTGAATCAGAAGGTTCAAATCCTAGGTCCACTGAAGTTACCAACGTGGGTCATTCAGCAAAATTCTTATTCTTCATTGCTAGATGAGAAGGTGACAACTGTTGGTACAATTATTCGGAAGTGGAAGAAGTACCACGTTACTGTCAATCGACCTAGGTCTGGCGCTCTATGCAATCACCTCGTGGAGTCTCCTTGATCATGATAAAGGTTAAAAAATCTGCCAAGAACTACACTGGAGAAGCTGGTTAATGATCTCCAGGCAGCTAGGACCACAGTCTTAAAAAAAAAAAAGAAACATTGGTAAAACACAGATATAATGGTTTAAAATCCTGCAGTGCATACAAGGTTCCTTTGCTTAAGAAGGCTCACGTCCAGGCCCGCCTTAAGTTCACCATTGAACATGTTAATGACTCCAAAAGAGACTGGAAGAAGGTGTGTTCAGATAAGCCCAAAGTTAAGCTCTTTGGCCTTAATTCAACATGACTCATTTGGAGGAAGAAAATGCAGAATAAGAACACCATCACAGTCAAGCATAAGTCAGTGTTTTTCTTCTAAGGGCACAAGCCAATTTCACTGCATTGATGGGAAGATGAAAGAGGTCATGCATCTCAAAATCCTAAAGGAGAACCTTCTTGCCTCTCCCAGGACACTGAAAATGGGTCTTCTTGCACACCAAAGAAACGGCCAAGGAAACAAAGAAGTGGCTCAATAAGAGCATATTAAGGTCATGGAATGGCCTTGCCAGTCTCCTGGCCTTAATCCCATGGAAAATGTTAAAACCTTTATTTACCATTTTTATTAGTCTTTCATAAAATAATAAAAATTCCAGATTTACAGTAAAGACTGTAATTTCTTTGTTTTGTTTTCAGTATAAAAAAAATATTTTTTATCAAATGGGTTATGTATATTGCAGTCTCTTTAACAAATAAATTAAATTTACAATGATTTTAAATAAAAAAATAATTTTTGAAAAAATGGTTTTGTATTTTTTTGAAATTGGATCACTAATTTATGTGGGTCTTGTGTTGAGACCAGTTCAGAACCTTTAAATGTTCGTTGTGCAGGATTTGGAATAGTCTAATACCAGAAGTGGAAAATTGCATTTATATTAGTAAACATAGTTAACAGAGGCCATCATATTGGTCTTTTATGTTACAGTTTCCACACTGTTAATTGTGTTAAATAGGATCAATACAGTCAGGAATGCAATTTTAGACTGAGAAGCTTAAGATATGTTATGATATTTGTATGTGGTAATATACACTACTCAAAAAAATAAAGTGAACACTAAAATAATGCATCCCAGATCTCAAAAATATTTCAGTTGTAAATCTTTAGTAGATAGTGGAATGTGTTGAGCACAAAATAACATAATGATCAAAATGTAAATCAAAATTACTATCCCATGGAGATCTGGATTTGGAATCATACTGAAAATTAAAGTGGAAAATCAAATGGCAGCCTGATCAAGTGGAACTTCCTCAAGACAAGTTAAAATGAGGCTCAGTAGTGTGTGTGGCCTCCTTGTGCCTGTATGACCTGCCTACAACACCTGGGCATGCTCCTGATAAGGTGGTGGATGTTCTCTCCTATGGCCCCACCATGTCTCCTGTTATCTGCTCCATGTTTTGGACACTGTGCTGACAGACACAGCAAAACGTCTGGCCACAGTTCGCATTGATGTGCCATCATGAATAAGCTGCACTACCTGAGCAACTTCTGTAGGTTGTAGACATCGCCACATGCTACCTCTATGGTGAGAGAACTGACAAAATGCAAAAGTGAACAAAAAATCAGCCAGAAAGGATGAGAACAGAGAAAAGGTCTGTGGTCACCACCTGCAGAACCTCTCCTTTATAGAGGTTGTCTTGCTAAGTGCCTCGTCTGTTCCATTTGTACAACAGCAAGTGAAGTTGATTCACAGTGTTCCTTCCTAACTGAAAAGGTTGATTTCACAAAGTTGTGGTTGACTTGGAGTTACATTGTGTTGTTAAAGTGTTCCCTTTATTTTTGTGAACAGTGTATGTATTTATAATAATCAGAATAAATAATCAGAATGTTGCAGCATATTCAATATTTTCTTATTAATGGTGTTTTTTAGGTGGACAGCATTACAGCTGTGGTGGAGCTTAGTTCCATGGCAGAGTTGCTTAGCTGCACTTTGCTTAAGGAGCCTGAGCTCTGGAAAACTGAATTGGCCCAACTAGCACTGCAGGTCCTGTGTGTCTCTCATATCAGTCTTCAGCTAGGAGGAGAGCTGCGGTCGCTTCTTCACACCCTGCATCAGTTGCTACCTGTCTGTAAAAAGGTAAACCTAATTTAAAAGCTCAACATTTGGTTGAAAACCAAAAAATGGCCTTATTCATTACCAGACCACATATGTTATCCTACCTAATAATGAATGTCCATTGTGTGAGTAAAACACAGTAGTAACTTTGTGTATAGATTTGGTTCAAGCTAAAAAAAACCTAAAATGTGTTTCGATGATCATTTAGTACAAATGTGAAGTATAGAAAACCATCTTGGATTTAAACAACACGTCAGATTCTGTGTCTATTTTTTGTTATGGTAAAGCAAGTCTGTTTCACCGCAAAGAAAATGTGTATAAAATCTACAATATGTATTTATCTTTCGTTTGTGCTTGATGATGTTTAGGTACTGTTCAATACATGTTCCAAAAAAGTTAGGACACCTAAACAAATTGTGAATAAAAACTGAATGCAATGATGTGTTCTATTGTTTGTTGCACCTACCTCTTTATTATGTGCCAAATTTTGTCTATAGGTGAAAGATCTAGACTGCAGGCTGGCTATTTCAGTACCCGGATCCTTCTCCTACGTAGCCCTGATGTGATTTCTGATGTTGAGATTGTGGTCTGGCATTATCTTGTTGAAAAACGCAGGATCCCTGAAAGAAATGACGACGTCTAGATGGGAGCATATGTTGTTCTAGAAACTAAACATAGTTCTCTGCATTAATGGTGCCTTTCCAGCTGCCCATGCCACAAGCACTCATGCAACCCCATACCATCAGTGATGCAGACTTCTGAACGGAAGCGTTGATAACAACTTGGGTTATCCTTGTCCTCTCTGGTCCGGATGACATGGCGTCCTAGTGGTCCATAAAGACCTTCAAATCGTGACTCATCTGAAGAACAGAACAGTTTTCCCTGGCCCAAGACCCTGGCCCAGTGCAAATGTCTGAGCTCGTGTAGCTTTCTTGGCTTGCACTGTAGAGTTTCAGCTGGCAACGGTGGATTGTGTTCCTGAGCCCATTCTGTTGTTTTTTAGACAGCGGCAGTCTTGTTTGAGGTGCAGTGACGTTTTAGGTCCCGGAGATCATGAGCATAGTATAGTTTTACAGCCTTGACACTTACACACAGCGATTGATCTAGATTCTCTGAATCTTCTGTTGTTATTTTGCACGATTGTTGATGAAGTCTTTGCTATTTTAAACTGGGTAACACCATTCTGGTATTACTGCGCAACAATGGAGGAATTGGTGATCCCCTTACCATCTTGGCTTCAAGGGAGACACTGTCACTCTGAGAAGCTCTTTTTACACCCAATCATGTTGTCAGTTGACATGGTGTTAACTGGTCTTCTAGCTGTTCCTGTTCCTTGCTCAATTTCCTTTTTCCAGATACTTATTGCTTCTTTGCCCCAACTTTTTTGGGATTTGATGACGCTGTGAAATTTTGAATCAACATATTTCTCGTTTAAAATGTTACATTTACTCAGATTAAACTTTTGATCTGTCATTTATGTTCGAATAAAATATTGACATTTTCCATCTCCACATCATTGCATTCAGTTTTTATTCACAATTTTAATTTCCCAACTTACCTTATAAAATGGCCAGTGAGTGTAAATATTAGCAAATATCCATGTACAGCTGCATGTTAATTTTTTTTGAGATGCAGCAAGTTGTCACAGCTTTATATCTGGTTTAAACTGAAGACTGAACAGTAATCATTTTAAATTATGATTAAAATTAAACTTATATTTTCCATTTGGCTTTTTGTTTTTTTTCTTTGAATAGAGTATGTTAGTATTTCTTTTCAGTCTTCCCTCTTTTCATTGCTAAGCCTTGTAGTAACTTTCATGTCAGCCTGGTGGAATTTTCATTATTTATGTGGCACTTTCTTAAATGTCACATTTCTCTCCCCGCTTTCTTTCTTATGGCAGGATCTCCCGACTGACCAAGTAATAATGGGGATCTCGCTACTACTTCTTCGAGCCTCAGCCTCACAGCAGACTACCCTCCTGGAACTTGGTAAGGATTTTATTTCCACTTAGTTGTAATGATATTTTGCATGAATGCCAAATGGCTTATTGCTGCTATGTTATTAGATTATACAGAGTGGCCTGGTTTTTTTGTGGGCCACTTTTTAAACCAGAGTGAGGATCAGGTCCTTGTTTTCTGAAACTAATACAGTGACATTTAATATCAAGAAAAACACATATAAGCTCTGTTAAAAAAAAAAGGGCTTGTTGTATATATTTGTATTTGTAGTGTTTATGATTTTGTATAAACCTCGTAAAATGCATACTTTAATTGGAGACAAAAAAATGATGTAATTGTCTTCCTGCCTATTTTTAACTGGCTTTCATTTTGATTTTTCTTCTAAATCTGATTAAAATGCATGTTCAGGCAATTAGTAGGTAGTAATGTTTTTTGCGGTCCACAAGAAGCGGTCAAAGTGTATAGGAACCTTTTATTTGTAATTCATCACTTTCTGGTTTCCTGGGGGTATAAATTTGGCGTTACACAGAGGCCTATTACTCTTACTCACTTTGAAACATGGGAATGACAAGAGAACACACTATTTAAGTAAGGCAGATGTAGAAATTGCCTGGTTTATGAAGGTCAACACAAGAAAATAGCCACTCACCTGCAGATCTACAGTGCAGAGCAATCATTAAAAAGTTCAAAACATCTGCAACTGTAGCAAACAAGCCTAGAAGACAACTTTGAAGTAACTTGCCACCACACACTGTAAGAAGGATGCCAGAGAAGTAAAAAGTTCTCCAAAGCTCACTGTAAGAGAATTGAAGTAAATGGTACCATCTTGGGATTATGAGGTCTCCCAAACCACCACCAGACAAATCTAAATGCAAGGTATTTACATATCACATGCTCAGAGAAAGCCTTTTCTGAGTTATACGCATAAGTGTAAATAGGTGGAGTTTGCCAAGCGGTACTGGAATGTTAACTGGGAATAAGTGCTTTGGTCAGATGAGACCCAAATAAAGCTTTTTGGCAACAAACACTCTTAAGGGGGTCTGGCATAACACCAAGAATGAGTACACAGAAAAACGCCTTATGTCCAGAATTGAGTATGGGGGAAGATCAGTGATGCTGTGGGCTTATTTCTTCTGAAGATGGGTCGTCTCTGGGTCTTTCAGCAAGATAACGACCCTAAACATGGCCAAATCCACTCAAAAATGGTTCACAAGGCACAAAATCAAGCTTCTCTCATGGCCATCTTAGTCCTGAGACCTAAACCCAATAGAAAACCTGTGGGGTAAGCTGAAGAGGAGTGAGCATAGGAGAAGACCCAGGATTGTGGACAATTTAGAGAGGGTGCAAAGATGAATGGTCGAAGATTTCTTTTTCTGTATTCTCCCATCTTGTGAAGAGTTCTAGAAGAAGATTAAGTGCTGTCTACTTGGCAAAGGAGATTGTACAAAGTACTAACACCAGGAGTGCCAATAATTGTAGCACACATCATTTCATTCAAAAGATTTATTTCTTAATGTGTGATATTTACCCCCCCCCCCCCCCACTAAATAAAGAAACTTGAATTAAAGCTTTTTTCCCCCTCTTTTTCATTGTTGTCCTATGTTTTAAAAAAATCAACCAATAAATTAAAAAAACGTTTATTAGATGCTAAAGAACACTTCTTAATCAGGGTTGCCAATAATTATGGCAGGCACATAGACAGTGAGGTTTCAGGATACTTGATATTGTGATAAGCATTTATCTACATAGATGTAGTAAGGTAAACACATGGATAATTGTTTTTAATTTATTATTTTTTATATTTAGGGCACTTACACACGATTTTCATATTTTAGCAGTAAAAATCATTCCCCCAGATGAAAGTCCTCCATCGAGTTCCAAGTTACTGGTGATGCCTCTCCTGCAGGTGCTTTCATGCTCTGTCCTTATGGAGGCATTAACAGATCCTCAGACTCGGACAAAAAATCAGAAGCTTGCCAACTCACTGTTACAAACGATCCAAAGAGAGCCATGTGCCCCAGTACAGGTAAACAAGCCTTAATTATTACTTTACTTACCATTACAAGACATTTACAAGAATCACAAGAAAGAAATCTGGGAAATATAATCCAGACCTTATTTTTTTTAATCCTGCCCAATAGTTTAAAATGTCATACTTGATATTTTAAGGGATTGAAACATACATTGCCATGAGCATGAGAGTTAAATATGAATATTTTAATATTCTGTAAAATCTAAATTATATTTGTAGCTTCTATGCATCTTAAAATGTAAAATGTACAGATGTATTATAAGATATAATAAGGCACGAGGTGGTGTTGCCCCCGACGGGAAACAGAGCGCCGTTACACCTCTTTCCTGTAACTTATTTGAGTGCCTTATTGCTTTTGTAAAAGGATTCTAAACATGCTATAAGGAAAAGAACAAGGTTTGAAGGGAAACAATACAATGTATCTCCAAGTGAACCACACTTCTGCGAAATCAACCTGTCCATGTTGGGAGGAAACCTTGACTGTGAATCAATTTCACTTGCTGTTGTGCAAATGGAACAGACATTTAGAAATAAGAGGCACTTAGCAAGACAACACAAGACAGCAGATACATGGAGACAGGCCAGGATACCAGGTGACATGGAGGGGGCCGTAGAGAACATCCTCTGTCGCATCAGGAGCATGCCCAGGAGTTGTAGAGGTCATACAGGCACGTGGAGGCCACACACTACTGAGCCTCATTTTTCTTGAGGAATTTTTGTCTTGAACCACTTCTCTGCCTCTATTTGATGTTCTCAATTCTCAAATGCACAGAGGTAGGAATAGTATTACTATGGTACTGCCATTATGTGGTAAAACACGAAATTACCAAGTTTTTTTTTTTATGATTTATTTATTCTGACGAGCCAAAAATAACACATTATAAGACTGAAGTCACGCGATTTTTAGGATTGGCCTGCGGGCCTATCAGTCTTTAAACATGTCTGGTGTAGGACTCTGTATTCTACGTAGTTCAAGCTAGAAACATAATTGATTGGTGGGAAAGGGTGGTTAGGAAAAAAGATTTATGTGAAAATTGTTTTGCTTGGAGTTTTTAGGTCTTGTTTTCTCAGATTTTTTTTTTTTTTTTTTTTTTTAAAGCATTTGTAGGTAGATGAAGTATTTATCTAATGACGACCTTTAGATGCATTCTGTATCAAGAAATGAATCACATGCATTGTTTTTTTTTTTTTTTTTTTTTTTTTTTCTTTTTTTTTTTTTTAAATCTTAAATTCTGGAGGCCTTTATAAACTCTGGTCTATTCTTATAGCTTTATTTTTTTTTGTGTCATTTTAACACCTTTTTCCTGTGATTTGCTCACATGCTTTCTTTGTTAGCTACCAAAAAATTTTTTGTTGTTTAACTCAGTTACAATAAAGCTTATCTTGTCTTTCGTTACAACAAGCCACACCACCTGGCTTCTTTGGAAACCTCTGGAAACGCTGGAAACCTCTGCTTGCTCTGTCAATACCACTTCTCGAATTGAAACATGCCTGTGAAGCCCGTGGTTGTCTCTTTTGCTCTTCATGCATCCATATTGTTCCCAGATTTTAGATACCAATGTGTGGCTGCGATTGCTTTCCCTGCTGCCTGTCATGCCTCAGCATTTAAAGCCTGGACATGGATAATTAGTGGAACCTCTGGCAAGTGCATTAATAAAGCAATAGGGCACAAGAGGATGTGCCATATTGTGAATTAATCATGGGAAAGAGGTGCTGTTAGGCACAATGTGAAGTTGAGTGCTTTTATAAACCGTTTAAAAAAAAAAGGTTTGATTCATAAATGTGTTAAAATCATTAATAAACTGCTCTTCAACAACATAATTTAGTCCGTTTTTTGAAGTGAACAGTGACCCTGAATAACTAGTGGCCAAATTTCAGAACTCTGTTTATAAAATACATTGGGAAAATAATGTAATAAAAACTTAAGTGGTGTAGGTAGCACAAAAATATAGTTTAGCAAATTTATTTTCACTATGCTTTTTTCATTCCTTTTCCTGTTTCCACTTACAGACCACTACACAACTGATACTTCCTCTCAGCACATGGTATAGTAACCTGCAGGTGGCCTCCGCCGTGTCACAGAAAGTTTGGTCGGATGTCGCAACTACTACAGAGTGGCTGTACTCTGTCCAATCTGGTCTTCATTTGGATGTGCGTGTTTCTGATGCTGTTGTCCTTCTGGTTGCTCACCTCATACTTACAAGTGAGGGGCATCTTTGCATGCTGGCACTAGATACTGCAGCAGGAGTCTGTGAGACAGATCCCACACAGGTATTGTGAAGTATTTCTTAGTTTTTCTTCAAAACTAATGTACAATCATGCATGCACAATTCTGTATATAGTGGAATGTAACCAATAGTAATGCTTAAGTCCCCCACCAATAAATAGAGGCCTGAAATTGTGCTTTTTAACAGTATTTGTGTTTCTTAACAGTATACATTTTAATGTCTATACTTATGTATAGTTATTGTATAGTTTCAATGCTTTTTTTTCCCTTCTTTGTAGCTTTAGAAGCTTATTTTAAGATCAATACACACATATAATGTGGTGCAGTCAAAGTACTTGTACTTGTTATTCATTGAAATTCAGGTGGCAGTTGAATTTAAATAATACACAGAGGAAGTGCCAAATTTTTTTTTTTTTTTTTTTTTTTTTTTTTTTTTTTTTTTTTTTTTTTTTTTT
>JAOUQT010073955.1:0-20400 GCA_025769995.1 Xyliphius kryptos
CTGTATATTGCTCTAAATCAACACATAAATTAAGATAAATCGCTGATAATATACATTTCAAAGAAATCCCAAAGTGCAACAATATAGATGCATGCCAAGCATTAAAAACAAACAGATAAGGTCCACTCAAACAAAAGCAGTAAAAATACAGAAAATGTCCTAATAAGCCTTTTTGACCAAGAAATTTAATGTTAGAATGCTGAAAAAAACTACCAATCTAAAACAAATTTGAATATGTTAATTACAGTTATTACTTTTTACAGGTTAAAATATTAAATCTAAATTAATCTTCTGATTAACATGGTTGGTCAATTAACAGATAACTGTCTTTTAAACCTCTAACCTTATAGCTATTTTTGCTTGTCAAATAATTAAGTTAGCCATTCCAAAAATATGGCTCTGATGACAGAGCTGTAAATTATTGATAAGGTATCGAATTCCTGCTGACACTTGGGAATTATCACTAATGGATTGACTCCATCTGGTGCTACAGAATGAAGGTTAGATCCCCATTGCAAAACTACGAGCAGATAAATTAAGGAATATTTAGGGATATTGGCCCAATTTATTAGTTTATTTTCGTATACAGTCTTGTCTACATATTGCAATTTCTTTATGTGAAATCTTACATGGTTAGTATTTAATTAAAGTTCAGGCATTACATTTGAATGCAAATCATTAGTGGTTGGCAGTGATTTTAATTGAAGTTTTGCCAAGCTGAAGAAATTGTGGTTGAACTTAAACATTTCTCGTGCTAACATAAAGGAAAAACAATCAGTCAGACAGACTTGGTTTGAGGTTAAACAGAGTACAGCAGTGGGTTTTGCAGCCTTGTTCTTATTATATGTGGTTTTTAGTAGTGTTCCAGTGTCTGCTCCTCTCCCCCACAGACACAGCTATAAACACACATAACACACACAAAGCCAGTAAACTCACTGCATGAATACTCAGTTGCAGAGACACATGTGCTGTAAAAGCTCAAAGAGAAGAAAATAAGTATACAGGAAGGATACAGTTTTAGAATAATAAAATATTTTAAAATATGTATAAAAGGTTACTTGGTAAGTGCATGTCTGATAGAGGTATTAGACAGGTAAGACTGGATCCGCAGACAGAAAGAAAAAAAACAGACGAACTGTACACAGAAATAAACATGGAGTCTGTGACCGTTAACAGCAAACCAAATTTGATATTACAACAACAGAAACCGACATCAAATGACCACACCCAGCATTCTTCTCACTACATTGTTAGTTACTAATAAAATTACGCTTCCAAAATAGATTAAAATGCTATGAGTACTGAAACTCTTTCAACACTTTTTGACAGTTAACTTACATGGGCCAGTAACTATGCTGTAGTTCAGTGCAGTAGCTACTCATTACAAACAGCTTATATTAAATCATTTTACAGCTAATTTTTTTGTGTGTACATGTGACAACTGACAGGTGCAATCAAGAAGATCATAAATGTCACAAATGCCAAGATGTAGTGTCGGCTCCGAAAACAGAACACAGCAAGATGAACCAACTAAGAGGTGAAAAGGCTGAAAGGAATTTGAAGTGCAGTAAACTGCAGGTAAGCTAGGAGAAAAGGTGGGGGAAGTACCAGAGAAAGTGCAGGTTCTCATGGTTTTAGAACTCTTCTGTGTGCTGGGAGGAGTTTTCACATAGGTTTGAGTGACAGAACAATACCAGAGAGAGGTTGAGCGAGAGAGCAAGCGCGAGAGAGTGAGTAAGAGAGAGAGAGAGAGAAAGAGAGGCCAGAGAAATGTTGAGCCTGGAGCCAGATGGTGAATGGAAGGGAAATGGAACACACTGGGAGTTTCTCTATTTTTTTCTCACACCTTCTTCTCAGACTCTCGACACCTGAGGCTACAAAAAGCTCAAGTCCCAATTACCTGCCCTACCCTCCTCTCTGCTTCCAATAAGAAATAAAATTGCATTAGCTCTCACTCTTTCCCCTTGCTCTCGTTCTCTTTCCTCTCATTGCTCTCTCCAGTTTGCATGCTCCTAGAGACTAAGGCTTACTTCTTATTTCATACTGCACATTTGTTCTACCTGCTTTCCCTACTGTGTCATCAAATGTAGCATCACATCCAACAGCAGATCAATATCGATAATTTTAAAAAAATGAGCTCAGTATGCCTCCAGTGCTTAGTCACCATACCCCACAGCAAAATCTATATGAGCATATGCACCTCAGTCTGGATATTGATGAAAAATCTTTCAAGGATAAGTCTCGACAGATTTTATGTAGCTTGCAGCCAACTAGCTCCAGAAATAAAATCTATAAATCCTTTAATTTGACAAATAGATTGAGTCAATTTTTATCATAAATCTTTGACAGTTTTTTTACTGTTTGACTTAAAAACGGTAGAAAAAGGCTTGGAAATACCATGAAACACCCTAAGCCCTACACACTACAACCTAGGGGTAACTGTGTTTGCCTGTGTGTCTGCCCTATAAAAGACTAGAGACTTGTTCGGGGTATTTCCCTGTCTTTTTCCAACTGAGAATTGGACTACCGCCCTCTTGACTCTACTCTACTGTCCTCACAACAAGTGGTAAAAGCCGATAAATCTAGGTTAGATTTACATTTTGTCATTTGGTAGATGCTTTCATGCAGAGCAAGTATCCCAAATTGGTGGTTTGGGTCAGAACACATGTTTTCATCCAGAATTTCTGGAGCAATGAGTCTTGCTCAAGGAGCCACACTGGTAACATCAGTGGACCTGGGATTTGAACCCACCATCATTGAATTGCTAGCCCAGCACCATAACCACTGAGCTACCACACCCTCTGTGTTCATTCATTCATTCATTATCTTTCGCTTATTCCTTTATGAGGGTCGCGGAGGGGTTCCCCATGCCCATCCAGGGGAGAACGTCTCGGGCGCTGGGCAGATACACCCAGGACAGCGCACCAATCCGTCGCTGGGTACACACTCACACATACACACTATACTGTGCAATTTAGAGCATTCAATTAACCTTGAATCCATGTTTTTGGGATGTGGGAGGAAACCGGAGAACCCGGAGAAAACCCGGACACGGGGAGAACATGGAAACTCGAACCGGTAATTCCCAGTGCTGAGAGGCGAATGTGCTAAACACTAAGCCACCGTGCCGCCCCAACTGTTTGATTTAAAGTCAGGTAATTGGTTTAAATGGCATAGAGTCCCTCACTATTACTGTAACGAATGGGTCCTCATTTCACCCTCTTTGTTTTTAACCAGTTCCATTTTGAAGGTTTGGATATTTGAAGGTGCATTCAAAGGAAGAAGCCCCGAAAGATTTACATAACCTTTATTCTTCATCGATGACAAAAAGTATACAACTAAAATTGTCCATTTGTTTATTTTAAACTGCATTCTGACAGACAGCATGGAAGAGTCCATATGAATAAAATGGGGGTGATGTTCCAATGCAGTTAATCATGGCATTATATGTTCTATGTTTGTCCATATTTTTATCCCAGTTGCCGTGCTTTTATTAATCAACCTGCAGGACATCAACCATCTTCTCCAACCTCCAACAGTTCTACAGAAAGTACCGGCCCATCCTGTCTCCTACCTAAATCCTACATTGTATTCCAAATGTTTGATGAAAAACACAACACCTCCTGTATAAATGACCCAAGCAAATGTACTTGCACCAGTCACCAGCTCCCCTCTTCACTTGGTGTCATCTGAAATGAAAGAAACCCACCAAAAACACATCGCCGATCCAAGTTTTTAGAACAAACTCAAACTTTTGGAGATTTTTTTTTTTCTTGCCAAATTTGTTTACAGACTTGTAAAATCGATGCATCTGTAAATTTGTGTGTTCTGCTGGAAAAAGCCCCTAGACTTCAATTTCAGTTTCTTTTAATGCAGCTGCAGCACCCAGCTCTCCCATCTACAACATTCTTCCATTACCGCTTTCACCAAAAATCGTTTCTCTCCCAACACCTGACCTGCATCAAACTGCTCATTTCCATCTCTTCCTCATAACCCGGGGGGGAAATGCCATCAAATTGGCAGGCAGTGACAAAAAAATCAATCGAAAGCCCTGAAAATCCTGCAAGAGCAGTGCCATTAAACAATAACTGCACTGCAAATATTACAAGAAAGGGGAAAAAAAGATTTTATTTTTAGCCAGAGGTCAGAAGACTTCATTTCTGCTGCAATGTGAAGATACAGATGTGTAAAGGAATGCAGTGTTCAGGTGAACGAGCAATCCTGGAAGACCATTACATCCCTTAATAGACATTTTTAGTGAAGCGTGTTGAGCATTATTATTCAATTATAAAGAGACTTGTAGAGACGAAAATAGAACTCGCTTCATTCCACCTCGGTTTTCCACCTTATGTTCTTTCCACCAGCTTGTTCTGATGAAAGAAACCCAGCTTAGTTCCTAACCCCCCCCCCCCCCCCCCCCCCAAACAATAACACGAAAGACATCTACTAAGTGGTAAAAATATCTCATCTAGATTTCCTCTCCACTAGCTTCAAGAGTCTTTAACTTCGGTTTGAAGCTTCTCTCAACCTTAAAGTCTCACCATCAATGGGATCATGGTGGCAAAACAGCTTGCAACCTCAAAGAAAAGTGTGAAATGGTATCTTTATAGACTGAGAGCCACCAACATACCAGCAAGAGAGGCACAGATGCTGGGATCACCTTAATATATAGAAGGTAGAGATCTTTAGACCACAAGGTGTGAGGTTTCCAAAAAGTGTATAAAACTAGTAAAACGTTAGCATCATAATAACCAAAACAGCCCATCAGAGCTCTTTTCCACTGTACCTTCAGCAGGCGTACAGAAGGCAGGAAGGCGGCGTGACACAGTTTCCGGATGGTCCAGTTGAGCGGGCGCGGGGCGTCCAACTGGCCGTTCCCGGCGTCCGGAAAAGGGCCCCACATCTCTCCGGCCAAATCCTGATAATTCCACTCGGCTCAGGGAGCATGACCCTCCCTCGATGGAAAGACGGAGAGATGTGTAACGAGCCCAAGATCTACAACGAGCAACCGATCCTGGAGGAGCGACAGACCCCGCAGGAGAGTATTGGCTCCGAAGCCTGAGAGAAGAATTTTTTTTCTTCTGCTTTCCAAACGAACAGCCACGAAAAAAGAAGCACCAGTGAAGGAGAGAGCGAGAGAGGGTGAGAGAGAAAGAGGGAGAGGGAGGGAGAGCGAATAAAAATGAGAGGAGATACAGGAGCAGCCGTAATGTAGAGTGGCACGGCGCTCTCTCCATGAACACAAGGAGGACAGGGGACGAACGAGGAGGATGAGGGGAAGGAAGACAATTCAGAGGTTAATAAACAAAAAGGCGGGACGAAATAAAAGGAACGAGTCGGTTAGGACCGAGGATCAGAGGACACCCGAAATACAAAAGCAGATTAGCTCCTCTTTGGAGAGGTTCAGGTTTTTAAAGAAGACGCTCGGATGAAACGGTACTTTCTAGAGAGGGGGGACATAAAATAAACCTTTTCTGTTGAACTGATCCGAGACCAGTCACCATCTCTGGGTCTTTGAGGTCACAAATAAAAGGCGAGGATGCACCTGTTATCGTCCAGCCTTCTCTCTGAAGCTGGGGCTCTTTCTTCATCTCTTTGGGTCTCTGATTCTTTGATCTTTTTTTTTTTTTTAATCTCTGATCTCCCACTCACTTACTGTTTGGTTAGGACCAAAAGTCTGTGTCCAGCTCGGATTTAGATCAGAATTGAGTCATGAAACGGTAATAAGTTCGGTCAAATCAAAAGAATGAAGACATCCCACACAATTTAAATATTCACTCCTATCTGTGGTGTTTGTGGTTTTCCTTTTCGGCTTCATTACAATCCGTATTTTTAAGGGAATTCGTTTTGGATAATTAAAGTGAGACAGTTGCAGGCTTGTGCTTAATGAACCAGCCATGTGACCTGAAGGTTTCCGGTTCGATTCCCGGTCCTGCTGGTGGAGGAGCGTTCTCCCACAAGGCTCCTCAACTTTGGAACAGCCTTCCAGTTACTGTTTGTAATTCTGAATCACTATCAATCTTTAAAAGTAGATTAAAAACACATCTGTTTATGTTCGTGTGTAATTAAAGGTGTAGCTCTCAGATTTGATGGTGTTGGGTTGGTGGCCTGGTATAGTCTCTGCTGGCATTTCACCGCTTCACCCTGCTCATCATCAGTAGAGGGCATGGTGCTGAAATGATGCTTTTCCAGGGAACGCTCTTGACTAAGTACCCTGCAGTATCTGCCCTTTTAGTTCTGCTGCTCTAGGCTCTAGTGTATCTTTATCCCAAAACCCAAGATGTTCTCCCCTGGATGAGCATGGGGAACCCCACGTGACCCTCATGGAGGAATGAGCGGAAGATGATGGATGAATAGTTCAATTTAATCTTATAAAATGTTAAAATGTAAACAGCAAAATGTTCATCTAATAAAAGGTATGGTGTAGTTACTCCAGATGTTTGAGGCAGGAGCAAAGATACACAATGTAGTCTAAAGATTAAACTCTAGCGTTCTCTGCTGTGCAGCTGGATGCTGTATTTATTTCTCCATCTGATTTATTCCGTAATGTTCACTAAACGCAGTTATGTATAAAGTTCATAAAGTGATCGGTCTTCACCACCGCCTGTGGTTCCTCTTCAGAGAGAGAGAAGTGTGTGGGTGAACATATGCTACGAGAACCCACAGAATCAGCCTCCTGCCTCCACCTCCTCATGGTCCTCGCTGGTTCCACGAACATGGTGTTCTTTGCACTAACCGTTCCCAAGTGATCCCTCAATCGAGTCAGATTCAGAGGAGAGTGCAAACACAGCGCGAAAGATAAAAATCATCTCAAAATCTAAACCCACTCGAGGCGGAGACTGAAGAGTTTAATTCGGCGTGAAATAATTACACTTTGTCTCGGATTTAAGTGACAGGATGCAGACGTTCAGAGAAAATTTGGTGAAATTCGGCTCTGATTGCTTCCCTCTCCGTCCCTCGTCATCGTTTTTCAATGACTGTAGAGTACTACCTTAAAAAAAAAACTAGGATAGAGGGAACCGGTTAGGGAACTCATTTAATACATGAACCACACAGTACCAAATCTATAATATTGGGTACTTGGTGTGTCTCATCTCTATAAGGATTGGCGCACAGGTAGAGTGGAGATGACGTGGGGTGGTTCCAACCCTCTACCCTTCTCCCGATTCCTCCCATACGGTGTGCGGCGGCCCGGGCCCAAATCACTACGTCCTAACTGTGCCTGATATTTAGTGGGTCCTCCACGAATGTAGAAACAATTCTGGACATAGCTGCCAAATTTGAAGTTTGTGGGATATGTGGAAGTGCCCAATTAGAGTAGGGTCCATATTTTGAATTGGGTCCCCCGGTGGGTCCTTCGTGGGAATTTTTGATATCTCTATGACTAGAGGTTATCCTATAAATCTCTGCCAAATTTGAAGTTTGTGAGGTGAGTGAAAGTACCCTGTTTAATCAGGGCTCGTGTTTCAGATTGGGTCCCCGGGTGGGATTTTGAAAGTGAAAACTGCTTAGTTGTTCCAAGTACATTGTGGGGAATGACGTTATCAAGTTTCAATCTTATAGGTAGTCGGGACGTGGGAGAATTAGTAAGAGAGAAGATGTAAACTTCATGGTAATAAATTTCATTTCGGCTCATGTTCAAAACAAGAGGAGTAATCTTGGAACAACAATGCAAAGTAATTATGAGGCGAGGGGCGAAGTGTGGGACGATGTGAGGGGCAATGTGAGGGGCGACGTGAGGCTCTTATTGCTGTCCAGGCGTCAGCACATCTGTATTCATTAGGAGCGATCGGGATTCTCAAAGTGCACTTATTATGGAGGCAGCGTGGACGTCACGGAGACTGATTACTCTCTCCCTTCATGGACATGTTCTGTATGGTGAACGGATGACCATTGTGTGCTGGCATCTGCGCCCGAATGCTGGTCAGCTCCCCGACACAAAAGCTGGTTTGTAACAACAGATTTTAATAAAATATTCATTTACGGCTGACGCCGTGATCCGGAAAAAACGGCAGTCAGCTGTCCATCACAGAATGAATCCCACGCTGCACTAAATTTCCCAGATGTGTGAATGTGTTTGCCTGCAAGTCTGCACTTTGATGGACATGCGACCTGACCAAAGCCTCCCCAAGACCTTTACACACTTAGTGATGGGACAGGCTCCAGCACCTTAGAGACACTGATCTGGATAAGCAGCTTAGAAAATGAATCAATGGATCGATGCAGGTATGCACGGTGGCTTAGTGGTTGGCACGTTCTCTCTCGTCGCTGGGGGTTCCCGGTTCGAATCCCGATCTGGGTGGAGTTTCCATGTCCTCCGTGTCCACATGGGTTTCCTCCGGGTTCTCCGGTTTCCTCCCACAGTCCAGAAACAATTCCAGGTAAATTGAATGCTTTAAATTGCCCCCCACATCATGTGGTTGTGCGAGTGTGTATCTGCCCTGCGCTCGAGATGTTCTCCCCTGAATAATAACAACAACAATAAGGCACAGTGGCATAGTGGTTTGCATGTTCTCCTCTCAGTGCTGGGGATTCCCCGTTCAAATCCCTGGGTGGAGTTTCCATGTTCTCCATGTGTAGCATTGGGTTTCTACCAGGTTCTCCGATTTCCTCCCACAGTCCCAAAACATGGATTCAAGGTAAATTAAATGCTCCAAATTGTCCTGTATAGTGTGTGTGTGTGTGTGTGTGTGTGTGTGTGTGTGTGTGTAAGTGATTGTGTGCCCAGAGATGGATTGGCGCCCTGTCCTGGGTGTATCTGCCCAGCCCCCGTAACTTTCTCCCCTAGATGGGCATGAGGAACCCCCCACCGCGACCCTAATAAAGGAATAAGCTGAAGATAATGAATGAATTAATAAATAATATTTTATTGATACTACAGTGTAACTGGTTTCTTCTTAACTCCGGATGTGTGTTGTTCTCTCATTTGTAAGTTGCCTTGGATAAAAGCTTCTGCTAAATGATTAAATTTACAAGTATTTATGCATTATGGATATTTATTTCAGTAAAATGTAAATTTGCAGATGATGACGTCCCATAGAATCCTGCACACTGGTATGCACTAGGGTTAGGGTTAGGGTTATGGTACTAACCCTAGATCAGACATAATCCTCAGCTTTCTTTCTCTGCATGACCTTGAAACCCCTCTTGTTTTTCTGTCCTCGTGCAGCTGGGATGGAGGTGCACGTGCTGCAGTGCTGTGTCGTTTCTCTTTCAACACTAGATGGCAGTCATCTAAAAGAAATCCGTAGTCACACCGCAACGTGGACGCTCACATTTTATTCACTTCTGTTTGTGGATGTAGAGACTCAAATCCAAAAGCTGAGCATTAAAGTGAGCTTCTCTTTCTCCTCCAAATACGCCTGTGTACAGCCAAAGAACATTCTCTCTTTAGATTTCCCAAAAATTTGGAGCGTAGGACCAAACAGACATAGAACAAAACTGGCCATTGAACCGAGAAGGTGATGGGCTTGGCTCAAGGACCTACATATGAATCTGGAAATTCTGCAAAATCTCGGGCACTGGGCAGATACACCAAAGACAATCCATCGCTGGGTACACACTCACTCACACATCCACACACACATACACACACTATACAGAGCATTCAATTTACCTTCATGCTTTGGAATATGGGAGAAAACCAGACAACCCGGAGGAAACCCACGCAGACACGGGGAGGACATGGAAACTCCACCCATATTGGGAGGCGAATATGCTACTCACTAAGCCACCGTGCCGCCCTGGCTTGTGAAGATCATCCCAATTCACTGAGGAGTTTAATGAGGAAGAGTTAAATGCTTAATCTGCTGAACCCCTGCATCCAAACCAACCATCAAACACACACATACGTACATAATCATGTGAAAATCTGCCCTACAGTTAAAACAACAACAAAAAAATTGAACAAAACCAAGACGTAAAGGTTTTATTTATCACTCCAGCTGCAGAGTTCTGCAAAGAGCTCATCTGTATTTAACAACCAATCATGTTTGCAGTAGAGAGCTGCCTTAAAGCTTTCAAAATATGTGTTTACATATGTTTTCGGATAAAATGTTCTGGAACCTGGTTGCCATGACAAAACATTGTCCATAAATGGAATCTTTTCCACTAAAGGGCACTGATTAATATGGAATTATATGGTTTTGTTTGCAAATAAAGGAATATAGATTATTAGCAGATTATTAGCATTAGCAGAGATTAAATGTATTTTCCTGTATAGTTTTCCGCCTACATGCCAAAAAAAAATCACTTAGCTCAAAGTAATGTGATAAAGATCAGCGAACAAGACATAAAACCTGATAAAAGCAGTCCAAGCTCAGACTTTTCGACCTCATTCTCTGTGCACGGGTTGTTTTTTATATACATATATAAATATATATAAAAAAAATTTTTTTATCCCCCCTTCTGATCTTGAGGAAATACCAACCCCGCGTTCCCCCTGAGACGGTGATAACCGGACTCTGACTTGCAAATGACAAGCGTGGATGCGAAAACCAATTCCCACCTGTCATTCACAGAGTCTCGAAGCAGAGCGCTTTGGAAAAGAAATCAATTTCTCGCACCTCATATGAGCTGGTGGGTGGGTGGCATGAATAAAAGGCTTTTGTAAGATCGGCTCAGGTGTTCCATCTCCCCTCTATATATCAGATATGTTCCAGTGTGTCCTCTATTGAGTGCAAGCATGTGTCATTAGGATTAGAGTCCACACAGGCCTGCGAGCTTTAGTGGAGCTACGGAGAGACTACAGAGAGGTAAACAGCAGAGTGAAAGCATCTTCTTGTAATTGGGTTGTGAATTTGTGACAAAAGCATAGTAAGGAGCTCGAGCGTGTTTCTACATGACTGTGAATACTCATGCTTGTGTGTGTGTGTGTGTGTGTGTGTGTGTGTGTACCTGCGACCTGCTTTCTGTACAAGCATGCTTAGTCTTATCTCTATTTAAATGTACTGCATTTATGTTTTTATTTATTCCTTCATTGATCATCTTCAGCTTAATCCTCTATTAGTGTCATGGGGGTGGGTGGAGGGGGGGGGGTTGTTCTCCATGCCCATACAAAAGGAGAAAGATTCAGTGCTGGGAAAATACACCCAGGACAAGGTGCCAATAACGCTTATACTCACACACGTACAGACTATATACGCTCTCAGAACACGTGTCAATATTAACACACATTTTGTTGACTTTGAACACATCTTTATGTCCAAAGAGGGACAACGCATGGAACACATATCTTGTGTCATATTAATTAACACATAAATGTGTACACAGTTTTGACACCTTTATGTGTATAGCGTACACAAAATTAAGTGTTTTGAGCCATGTGTACAGAATCACAACCAATTTGATCAGACAATTACAAGTGTTTACTCACTCGTTCTTACATACATTTCTTTTTTGCTGTTGTATGTTGTTTAGCTACATCGGTACAGTTTAACCATAGCAATACATTTCGATTAAATAAGTTTATATCCGGGTAAGACGTAGAACACGGACTCCAGTGAGGTACAAAATCGTCTGCCTCCTTCAACGGAATCATTAAATTCATCACTTGTTTTGATGACGTATGTGTGCTGATGTGACGGAGTGGCGAAAGGAGAGGAGAGCAAACCCAACGCAATCAAATACGTTCCGTGGCAACCAAGGGTCAATGGCTGATTGGTTGGGAAATTACACAAATTTGGGTAGAGGGTTGGTGTAATTTTACCCTGAGAAATCTTAGAAACTTAACATTTGTTGACACCATCAATGCAAAAAAGATGTGTTGGGGCAATTTAGAGCAGCCACGTGTTTCAATGTATTATTTAAGTCATTTTTATTGAGTAGTTATTTAAAACGCTGTAACCTCTGAAACCCCGGCGCAGTAGCCGTGCCAAATCAATTTCACACAAGAGAGCATGACAACACAAAATAATAAGCCCTTAACAACAATCTCACGGAGGCTGCCGGGCAAAAGATCCTGCATGCCTTCAGTGTCAGGCAGCATAGTGTCCCACAGCACACCAGACGTTGTATTGAGCAAACGTAATATTGATAAGCTTGGAAGATTTGCATTTGCATTTGGTCATTTAGCAGACGCTTTTATCCAAAGTGACTTTCAAGTATCCCAACTTGAAGGTTGGGATCAGAACACAGGTTTGATGAAGGACCCTGGAGTAATGAGGTCAATCTTGCTCAAGGACCCACATTGGTAATTTAAGTGGAGCTGGGATTTGAACCCTCAATCTTCAGCTTGATAGCCCTACACCCTAACCACTGAGCTAGCACTCCCTCCAAGGAAGATCCTGCGAAAGGTCTTCAAGAAATTCTATGGAACTCCAAACGATATTTCGATTTTCAGGTGTGTCCGAGTGGACACACCTGAAAATTGGGTCCTTGAGTCTTGCTCAAGGACCCACATTGGTAACTTCAGTGGTCCTGGGATTTGAACCCACAACCTTTGGATTGCTAGCCCAACACCCAAACCAATGAGCTACCTCACCCTCATCAAAACCTGAGAAAAAAACATGTATAATACTGAATAAATGCAGGATATGGTCCCTTTAAAGAAGTCCCATTATTGTCCTCAGCCTCTGTTGGGCATCGGTCCCTAATGGATTCCCTGTGATTGCTGTAATGGAGCTGCTTTTCCTGATAAGCTTACTGAGGCACTCAGCATCCTCAGCCCCGGCACTGCACACCAAGCGGGCCGGCTCATAAAAGGCAACACCGGCCACAATGGAGTCAGAGACGCACCCGCAGTGTCTTAAAGGACTAGAGCTTCTTAAAGAAGACATGCACTGGTCTTTCAGGGAACCCTGAACCCGCTCTCATTATGGAAAGGAACCGGGACTTCTGTTGGATTAACAGCGTTGCAGTTCCTGAGGATGGACTCATATAGTTTATATAATGTTTACTATTGTTTAATATGGACACACATGGACTGTACATGGCTGTCCTACACTGTGATGCTGCCCGGCCGCTCAAGAAGGATGAGTCTCCCACTGAGCCTTGGTCCTCCCAAGGATCTTCCTAAAAATAACATCATAACAGGGAGTTTTTTCTTGTTTGCTTTTTGGGGGTTTAGGCTTTGAACTCTGTAAAGCTGCTTGGTGACCACACACTGTTGTAAAAAGCACTCTATAAATAAATTACTTCATTAATTCCATTTTTTTACAAGAGCTGAATGATTTGGTTAAAATGTCTTACTGGAATTTTGTGTTGTATGTTTTGAAGTTTACAGTGTAACACGTTGATTGTGTGATGAAAGCTTAAGATACCATTAAATTAACTTCATATAATAATCTTTGTGGTAGGATTAGCGTGGCATGGGGAGAAGGCCAAGCCGTCGATAATGGGCTTTGATTGCGGGTAAATAATGGAGCTAATGTGGCTTCGCCTAAGGAACATGTGCGACCTTTTAAACCGGAACAGCGAATATCGCGGAGAGAGATATTCCTCACCCTCACTCCTCCCCCCCTGCTACACTAATGTTCTATACTTCAGTGTTCAGTACTGAAGTACTGGAATTGCAAAAAAGTACAAAAGTGAGGCATGTGAGTGTTCATTTTTGAACAAAACTACTTCAGAGAAGGTCACAGAACTCATAACTCCTTTGCTAACACCCTCCCGGTCTCAAACTCTAAAGCTAGGCAATTAGCACTTGTTGTTTTTCTTTCCTGCAGTCGGTGCCTGAGAATGTGAGTCTCTCCCACACCATTTGTGAGTTTGTTAAAATGCAAGGGCCACATAAGCTCTCGTCGAGTAAATATTCAGTTTTCACACGACATTGTAATCTCACCCACACACGCTTACACACTAACACAACGCATACGAGCGACCACCCTTATGCTAATGCAAGCACACAGCAGCACTTGACAGGCAGTTGGTACAGTCACTTTCCACTTCTGTCCAAATAAACCACAAAAGCAGCTGCTGCTGGGACATGCTGGGAAATCAAGTCCCTCATGGAAGGAAATGGTTTGTTGAGTAACGAAATATTAAGAAAAAAATGTACCAAGTACACTATATTGCTAAAAGTATTCAATCACCTGCCTTGACTCACACAAGAGCTTAAGTGACGTCCCATTCCTAATCCATAGGGGTCAGTATGACGTCGGTCCACCCTTTGCAGCTAGAACAGCTTCAACTCTTCTGCAAAGCCATCCACAAGATTTAGGAGTGTGCGTTTGGGAATTTTGGAGAATTCTTCCAGAAGTGCATTTGTGAGGTCACACACACATGTTGGACGAGAAGGTCTGGCTCTCAGTCTCCACTCTAATTCGTACCAAAGATGTTCTATGGGGTTAAGGTCAGGACTCTGTGCAGGTCAATCAGGTTCCTCCACACCAGACTCTGTCCTCCATGTCTTTATGGACCTTGCTTTGTGCGCTGGTGCACCGTCATGAGAAAGAGGTTGGGGGCATGGAATTGTCCAAAATGTCTTGGTATCCTTTCACTGGAACTAATGAGCCAAGCTGAAAAACAGCCCCACACCATAATCCCCCCTCCACCAAACTTTACACTTGACACAATGCAGTCCGACAAGGACGAAGCTGGGTTTGGCGGTTGCCAGGAGAACGGTACATCAGATTGCCCGAAGTTCAATTCGTCACTCCAGAGAGCTCTAGAGTCCAGTGGAGGCGTGCTTTACACCACTGCATCCGACGCTTTGCATTGCACTTGGTGATGTATGGTTAAATGCAGCTGCTGGACCAGGAAACCCATTCCATGAAGCTCTCTGCACACTGTTCTTGAGATAATCTGAAGGCCACATGAAGTTTGGAGTTCTGTAGTGATCGACTCTGCTGAAAGTTGGTGACCTCTTCGCACTATGACCCCGCTCCATCAGTTTGCGTGGCCTACCACCTGGCCGTCGTTCCCAAAAACTTCCATTTTTTATATAATACTGACAGTTGACTGTGAAATATTTAGGAGCGACACTGTTCGAAAGTTAAACTTCTCCACTAGTTACTCACTGCAGGTTTCTGCACAGTTAATCTCCCGAGCCTCACTTTGGACGGTCTCATTATCAGTATAAACTCTGATAAAGTTATATCACTCAGAGTTGTATCAGTGGTAGTAAACATGTGAGGCACAGCAGCATCCCTGTAAGAATGATCAAAAAAGCCCTGACTGGGAAGCACATCATTAATTTTGAAGGTAGAGAGAAAGAGCCGAGGAGAAAAACTGAAACTAGGCTACAAGATACACAGGACCGGCGCTGGCCAAAATCGTTATGTCTGGTTTCAAAATTAAATGTGTAATTAAACGTCCTGTTTTAATAAAAATATGAGAATCATGTGACACAAACCTATTTTAAAGAAATGAACTTAATTAAAGAAAATAGATTTGGACATGGGTGGCACAGTGGCTAAGTGGTTAGCACGTTCTCCTCTCAGCGCTGGGGGCTCCCGGTTCGAATCCCAATCTGGGTGGAGTTTCCATGTCCTCCCCATGTCCGTGTGGGTTTTCTCCAGGTTCTCCGATTTCTTCCCACAGTCCAAAAACAGGAATGCGGTAAATTAAATGCTCTAAATTGCCCCGTATAGTGTGTGGATGTGTGAGTGAGTGTGTGTCCAGCGATGGATTGGTGCCCTGTCCTGGGCGTATCTGCCCAGCACCCGAAATGTTCTTCCCTGGATGGGCATGGGGAACACCACCGCGACCCTCAAAGAGAAATTAGCGGAAGATAGTGGATGGATAATTGGACAAGAACATTGAAATAATTCTTTTTAGGATTAAAACAGAAGCCCAGTTCTTGTATTGCAGGTTTGGTTCCAGTATCTTTTATAATAAAGATAAAAATTGTGATTTCTTATGCACTCCGTGGTTTCTATCACTGGACTAATGGTGCTCATTAAACATCTCTGGGATGAATATGAATTGTGATAAGAAATGTGACCTCTCTGGTGCAAAATCACCTTTAAACATGGAAAATATTGTCAAAGGTTCCTACAAATCACATTTTTTTCGATATGATTGACTGAAACGCAGCATGCTGTCCATGTGTACGAACAGAGTTTATAAATCATTGATCTTCAAAGTAGCAGCAGATAGAAAGGGGGTTTAAAAGGAAGGCTATCTAAAGTAATCTGGTCATTTAATCTGCTATCGGTGTGTGTGTGTGTGTGTGTGTGTGTGTGTGTGTCAAGTTAAAGGACAGAGTGAGAAGCTTGATAAGTAACAAAAGGAAGGCTGTAGAAAAAAAATGTTCAGACAGGCCATTGTTTTCGAAGCTAAATCTGTTTAAGGGAAAATAAAAATCCACACAATTTACTTTAAAACCTCCACCACATTCACTACGGGATCAACTCGGGCTACAAAGCGTCCTCCCCCTTTAGCTTTCAGCTCCGTAATATCTGAAGCTCAGGAGAGTTAAACCACTCGGTCGGTCAAACAAGCTTCAGATATTTTATGCAAATAACTCGCGTTGCGTTTGAACAGCTGAATCTCTGAAATGCATTATGAGAAAAAAACCTCCATACATCAACACTTCTTACAGCACGCCATTGTTCGAACTTGGAATCATCTCACGACAAATTGGTAAAACTAGTTAAAGTGGTTAGGATGTTGGGCTATCAATCTGAAGGTTGAGGGTTAAAATCCCAGGTCCACGCAAGTTACCAATGTGGGTCCTTGAGCAAGACCCTTAACCCTCATTGCCCCAGGGGTGCTGTATCAACCCTGTGTTCTGACCCCAACCATCATATTGGGATACATGCAAGTCACTTTGGATAAAAGCGTCTGCTAAATAACCAAAATGTCAAAAAGTATTTAGTCAGCCACTGATTGTGCAAGTTCTCCTACTTAAAAAGGTGAGGGAGGTCTGTCATTTTCATCAAAGATACACTTTAACTATGAGAGACACAATGAGGTAAAATGATCCAGGAAATCACATTGTAGGAAAAAGCATTTCAAGGTCCTGATTGGTCTAGCCCATCTCCAGACCTCAACCCCAAATTTGTGGAGGGAGCTGAAAGTCAATGTTACCCAGCGACAGCCCCAAAACATCACCGTTCTAGAGGAGATCTGGATTTCTCTGGATTTTTTTTGTTGTGTCTCTCAGTTAGTCTACCTATGAAGAAAATCCATCCAATTCTATAAACACTATAAAAGCGCGGAAACACTCGAGTCCGACACAAACACATTTACATCTAAAGAAACCTTAAAGTTTTAGAAAATCAAGAGCTACAACAAAAAAATAAAGAAAATCTAGCTCTAAATTTTTGGATGACTGTTCAAACCGCTTCGACTTTTAGGCATAGAACACACAAACGCAGACCTACTTGACTAAAATAGCCTGAAAATGGATCCATTATGTACTAGATCTCTCCAGGGAAATTACGTAATTGATCAAAATTTCATCTAATTGCACCCATCAAGCCACAAATGTCTTTGTCCAACATCAGAATGCCTCACGGTTGCACATCCAGTGTTGTATGATCTACCTCACACTACTCTGACTGCAGAACCGGAATCTCCCTTATACAAGTCTGCTGGAAAATGCCATACTCACCAAGCAAAACAATGTAATATCACCCTCCTCCCTGTGTAATGTGGGTAACCATGCAATTAACCAGCAGGGGGTAAAAGTGGCAGTAAACTGGCCACCAAAGCTTCTATAAGGACTGGATGTAACAGTGTTGACGGCAGGAGTTGCATCCTGAGAATACAACCACATCGGCTTCTATAAATCTGGATGTGATGTCGTGGTGATGGGATAACATTACAGACTGGCGATGTCATTAAATATGTTAATAAACACTCATTACTAAAGATTCATAGCAGTGGTGGTCCTGGACCCTCAGCTAGATCCCCCTTACATTTGATGACATTTAGTCATTTAGCAGATGTTTTTATCCAAAGCGACTTACAAATAAGAGAACACCTCAAGTCAGTAGTTTTAGGAAAAAACAGCTAAACTGCAGCATCAACCACCCCGTGCATTACTCCATCTAGTTTCTTCAAAATAACCTCCTTTACTCTGATTACTGCTTTGCGCACTGTTGGCATTTTAATTTATGATGCTAATTAACCCTTCAAGGCACAAAACCATTTCAGGTGACTAACTCGATGCCAACAGAGTTCAGATATTTCACTCTTTTGTTAAGTACATAACTCCTCATGGGTTCATTCATAGATTTGATGCCTTCAGTGGGAATCTACAATGTAAATAGTCGTGAAAATACAGAAAATGCATTGAATGAGAAGGTGTGTCCAAACTTTTGGCCTGTGCTGTATATTGTTTTTGCTCTTTCATTACGTAATCCTTATCTAAAGGCTGTAAAAGATCAGTTAGCCCGTTGAAGGTAAACTGACTGCTCATACTGAATGGAGTTCTATCTGTTCAGTAGTCATTTTCTATTCCTCTGGTTCAATTAACTCCATCAGAGATACCGGATAATAAGGCGCGACCTTGCTAATCAGTGCAAATTCCTCTGAAGATGTTGGGTGAAATATTCAAGTATGATTTTAATATGCAAAGCAGCTTTCGTTATTGATGCTGACTAATAAAAGAACAGCGTGAATTAAAATGGCAATGTGTCTGACCTCCAAATCAGAACTACTCAAGGTTATCTGAATAACACATCAGCTCACCTGCTAGAATCTCATCTATACTTATGAACGCCGACGCCAGCCCGCCACTGACTGACATCGATATCACCATCGAACACAAGGCCCCTCCTATGACACATCGGGGTTTTCCTGAGTACCCACAATGCCGACACCGTGATTACCCATCACATCCTTGGAAAAACGGGTTCTCGCTTTCCTACGTTCAAACGCAAGCTCTGATGGATTGGGGTCTTTGCGAGTACCTACAATCTGAAACATGGCTCGTCATTCCTCATCGTGTCCTTGGAAAACCTGATAAACTTGGGTAAGAAGGCAACGGTAGTTACAACTCACACTCTATTCGTTCCACAGATTCATTTTAGATTTTTAATCGCTCCAAACGTCACTCTATAAAAATACGTTCATTTGAAATATATAAACTCCAAAGCCATCGCTCATTCAAAAACAATTACGTTTCAACTTTCACGTTATCAAGTTCTCCACCGTAGCGCATAGCACATTCCACTACTACATTTATATAATCATTTAGAACTACAAAGAGATCGATTTCGGCAGATGAAAGCAAATTATAGAATGATCGACAGTGAATCACCACACTGGTATGAGTTTAAGTAAGTCAGGTTAAAGTAAGTCAGACTTTGTACAGTTTTTGAGCCAAACGTATATGCGGATGATCCACAGGTCATTCACTTTAGCTTAAAGTGGCCCCCCTGGTGAATGACAAAAAGGGATGTGGTTTGGAGTGTTTGCTTCTCCAGTACACACACATATGTCAAACCAAAGCTGTGTCTGAGTCCAGTGATCTCCACCACAGATCCTGGACTTCTAAATGAGCCTTTTACCAGCAGCTTGTTGGCAGGACTGTAAGCTCATTAAAGTGCCACGAGTGGAGTTGGCATCCCAGTGGAGTGGCTTAGCTGCCAGCGATTCATTGTCCCCTGACACCAGGAAGCCTCTGCAGTGGAGAGAAACTCTTCAATTCACGCCTATTGTTCGTTCCCTGGCTGGGAGACTGTTTGTGAGGATAAAAATACAGTCGTGAAAGGCTAGATGATCCTCGCCGAGCCACCAGAATCTATAGCAGATCTGACCTATAGAACATCTGACCGCTGACGCCAAACCACAAATTTCAATATAAATATATAAATATGAGACAACAGATCAGATTTTGCAGGTTCTTCTACACACCATGGTTGAAGGCTTGGTGTAGAACATCAGAGTGACTAAGTTTCAAATGATCGAAACCTGGTGTCCCTAAAAGACATTCATCCCATAATAATCCATTTGAAGTATTCTGATTAGGGTCAGAGTCCAAAAACAGCATGATTTTAGAATACGATATGAAAACCCAAGCTTTCATAAGAAAGCCTTATACATAGGAAGAACATACAAATTCCACACAGAAAGGAGCTCTAATTTATACTGATAAAAGGCAAAGCACTCACTCTCTCATCACTAACTTTCCCCATTTCCCCAAGTACTTCTAAGGCATAGTGATTACCCATCATGTCTTTGGAAACACAGATTCTCGCTTTCCTGCATTCAACTGTTCGTTCGCCATCACCATCAAACGAAAGTTACCTATAGAAACCAAACCCAGGACTGCTACAAATACAGGGGTTGGACAATGAAACAAACCCTTGTCATTTTGGGGGGATGGGGGGGGAGTTCTGAATTATAGCAGCCTGGTGGTCATTCTTCATTATTGCACATTGCACCAATAAGAGCAGAGTGTGAAGGTTCAGTTAGCAGGATAAGAGTACAGTTTGCTCCAAATATCACAATGCACACAACATTCTGGGTGCAGAGTTCAAAAGATTGCTTTGATGAACATGAAAGTGA
>JAOUQT010073956.1:0-10204 GCA_025769995.1 Xyliphius kryptos
CAGCCGTCTGAGGAAGTAGAGCCGCTGGTGTGCCTTTCTGACCAGACTGGAAGTGTTGTCGCTCCAGGTGAGGTTGTCGTTCAGGTTGACACCCAAGTACCTGTAGCTGGAGACCACTTCCACCGCAGATCCTCTGATATTAATCATAAATGACAGATCAAAGTTTAATCTGAGTAAATGTAACATTTTAAAGGAGAAATGTGTTGATTCAAACTTTCACAGTTTCAACAAATCCCAAAAAAGTTGAGATAAGTAGCAATAAGTGGCTGGAAAAAGGAAATTAGACATATAATAAACAACTGGAAGACCAATTACACTAATTAGGTCAACTGACAACATGATGGGGTATAAAAAGAGCTTCTCAGTGTCACTGTCTCTCTGAAGCCTAGATGGTAAGAGGATCATCAATTCCACCATTGTTGCGCAGAAAGATACCAGCAATGCCAAAATGGTGTTACCAAGCATAAAATAGCAAAGACTTTTAAATTATCATCATCAATCATGCATAACATCATCAAAAGGTTTAGAGAATCTGGAACGATTGCTGTGCGTAAGGGTCAAGGCTGTAAAACTCTACTTGATGCTCATGATCTCCAAGCGCTTAAACGTCACTGCACCTCAAACCAGAATGCCACTGTCAAGGAAATAACAAAATGGGCTCAGGAATACTTGCAGTTCTCCTGCCATTGGCACGTGAAGAACCTTTGTTTTCATCCTGGTTCTCCTTTTGTGTTTGTTTTTAAGACTTGAACTGTGCCTTATGTATCTGAGTTGGAGGTTCTCATTTTTTCGTTGTACTCACCTTCTTTGAATGTCTTTTCAGCGCCCGTGACAGTGTGTGTTTGTGTGTGAGTGAGTGTGCGATAGATTGACAGCGATAGATTGACACCCTGTCCTGTGTGTACTTGCCCAGTGTCCAAAACGTTCTCCCCGTTCTCCCCTGGATGTGCATGGGGAGCCCCCCGTGACCCTCATAGAGGATTAAGCAGAAGATAATAAATTAATGAATGTATAAATAAATAAATAACAAATATAAATAACAAAATTAGGTAACACTTTAATGTATAAATTTAACTTCATAGTTATGCTGAATTTATTTAAATATATTTTGCATGGATTTTCTTTAACAAATCATTATTTTATTCCTTGATCATCCTTATAAATTGCATATACAATTAAATTTACTGCAATTTCCTAAAAACATTGTGATGAGGCTGCTGAAGGGTTTACAGCTGAACAGACAGATGAATACCAGTCAAACTGCATATTTTATATTTTTATGAGTAAACATTTGTTAATAAATAAATACGTAAATAAATTGTGATCTTAGTTGATACTGTACATTACACAAAGCACACATTACTATAACTTTTTAATTTATTTGTTGTAATAAATTTTGTTCATGTGTCTGATTGGAATGTCCTGATTCCTGTTTCAGAAGGCTGATGCAGTGTTGAGCTGAGTTGCTGAGGATGACATTAGTGCAGTGGCACTCCTCTGGCAACAAAATCACTGATGCTGGAGTTTTCCTCCTTACACTCAGCAGCACCAGGATATTGTTTCCAGTAGCCAGTGCATGTATGATCTCACATCCAGATGCAAAAACACAGACAGGATGAAATTGATCAAATATGTGGACTTCTTTGTTAAATTATTAGCACCGTTCACTGTCAGTGTAGATGTTTGAACATGCTCTTCTTCTTCCTCTTTTTCTTAAATTTTTCTAGTTTCTTTTCATTGCATCATTAATCACTACAAGAGGAGTGAATTGAGTATGTAGACGTGCACAATAACCATCTACTTTGGGTTAATTCCTGCCTACTTTTTCTAGGACTGGCTCCAGACACCCATCCTCTTAATTGATTCAGTTAAAAAGGTGATTAAAAAAAAGAAGCTGATATTGTGGCACTTTTTAAATTAAAACGTTACTGTCTAAGCCATAATCTTCCAATTGTATTTGAATCTTATAGAACATATTGTGTGAAGCTGAAGGGGAAATTTGTGTGCTCTGGTTTCAAGCTTTGAAAAAAATGTTACTGTTATTAAACCGTTTTGTCAGAACCCTCTACTGGTCTCTAAGGGTAATGCTGGTAATGTCAGCGTTTTTCTAGTTCGGCACCACCTGCTGGAGTGTGCTGGCATGGGTCTCATTAGTTATTTGTTTCAGCTGTGTCTCGTCCTGTGATTGCCCCGTGTGTGTGTGTGTGTGTGTGTGTGTGTGTGTGTATTTAAACCCTGCACTTTCCCTTTGTGTGAAGTGGGAAAATTGATTTTTGGTATGTTTGGTTGAGTTGTGTCTGTTTTCACCCAGTGTCTCTCTGCAATAAAAGACCATTTACAGCCTGGTATTTTTGTCCTTTTCAACCGTGGCAACACCGGGACGTGACAGCTTTATTCACAGGAGCTTTAAACAAGGTTTTTTTTTTTTTATTCCACTTACCACTCAGTTCAGCCAAGCCAGTGTCCAGTGTCTTAAAGATACAGAACGTATTAGATAAGCTACTAAAACATCTCAGGTGTGGACATCCTAAGACCAAGGTTCTGGAAAGACATGTAATTAATTATATATATTAATTATGCTAAGCAAAAAGAAAAAATATATTAATTTTGCAATTTTGTGTTGAAAGTAAGATTATTGAGCCCAAAGTAATATGAGATATACAATTAAAGTCCATGTGCCAAAGACAAAAATGCCAGTTTACACTGTTACCAACATAGTGTACAGTGTGTGCAGAATTATTAGTCAGGTTGTATTTGAGAGGATTTTGTTTATTACTAAACAACAACTATGTTCTCAATCAACCCGAAAGACTCAAAAATAGCAAAACTTAATATTATTAGAAGTTGGAGTGTTTTTTTTTTTTATTTTATTTTAAATTTGGCTTATATCTTGAAGGAAATATATATATATATCTTGTGCAGCTAACTATTACTGTGAAGAACTCCAGGTTCTCTATGGGGTTTAGATTAGGTGAACGAGGGGGCCATGTCATTATATTTTCTTCTTTTAGACATTTGCTGGCCAGCCACGCTGTGGAGTATATGGATGCATGTGAGGGAGCATTGTCCTGCATGAAAATCATGTTTTTGTTGAACGATACCTTCTTCCTGTACCACTGCTTGAAGAAGGTGTCGTCCAGAAACTGGCAGTAGGTCTTGGAGTTGAGCTTCACTCCGTCTCAACCCGAAAAGGTCCCAAAAGTTCATCTTTGATGATACCAGCCCGTACCAGTACCCCACCTCCACCTTGCTGCCGTGTGAGTTGGAGTGGAGCTCTCTGTTCTTTACTGATCCAGCCTCGGGTCCATCCATCTGGCCCATCAAAAGTTACTCCCATTTCATCAGTCTTTAAAACCTTTAAAAAATCAGTCTCAAGATATTTCTTGGCCCAGTCTTGACGTTTTATGTTATGTTTCTTGCTCAAAGGTGGTCGTTTTTTAGCCTTCCTTGCCTTGGCCATGTCCCTGAGTATTCAACAACTTGTGCTTTTTTGATACGCCAATAACATTGCAGCTCTGAAACACGGAAAAACTGATGGCAAATGGGGTCTTGGCAGCTTCACACTTGATTTTCCTGGCAGTTATTTTGCTCTTTTTTCCCAACATGCTTCTTGCGACCCTGTTGGCTATTTGCCATGAAACGATTGATTGTTCAGTGAACACGCTTCAAATGTTTGGCGATTTCAAGACTGCTGCATCCCTCTGCAAGACATCTCACAATTTTTCTCAAATAACCATCACCATTTCATCAATATGTCTCAAAAATATGAACATTATTATTTAAACACTTTGACACTAAATACACAGAAAGATTTTTAGTGTTGATTTAGTGTTGATTCAGTGTTAATGTGTGACAGACACTATTGGCTATTGAAAATACAGAAAAAAATCACGTCCTGTATTGGGTCGATAGGAGACGCAACATTTATTTGAATATTTAGTAAGACATAGTTTTGCACTAGATACGTTTCCTTAATCAACCATTCTATTTAGTCAGACTTGAGACCATTACATTATATTACATCAGGTCATTTAGTGGACACTTTTATCCAAAACGATTTGCAAGTATCCCACAGTGAACCTAATGCTTGGGATCAGAACACAGGGTTGATACAGCATTTCTGGAGCAATTAGAGTTAAGGGCCTTGTTCAAGCACATGGGATTTGAACCCACAACCTTCAGACTGACAGTCCAACACCCTAACCACTGAGCTACCACAGAGTCCAGCACTATAAGTACATGGACATGTACAGGTCCAATAGCCCAGGCAATGTGGTATCAACAATTTACCGGTTGGCATGTCAGAGACCCTGGAGACAGCCCACACAGGTACACAGAGTGTACTTCATACACAAATTATTGTGCCAGTGTCCCACCATGCCACCCATGTAGAATTATGCTAATGCTAAGGCTCATATTTGGGGTCAGACCTGTGCTACTGTCACGCTTGCCCCATTGAGTGTTGTGCTCTAGGAAAATCTTTGGCTTTTTTCATCAGGCCTTCATTAGTTATTGTGTTCAGAGGGGTATATGTTACCATTAGGTGTTATAGTATATTAATAAACTTCACAGAGAAAAGGCCTTTGTCCAGACTGTCTGCAAATCAAAACCAGGACTGCCTTACAGTGAGGCAAAAGTGTTAATCACTGTGTAACTATGCCACATTCCCAATTTCCTATAGCTAAAATAAATATATGCTTGATGAACCCCTACCCCCACCCTCAAAATGCACACACATATGCCGTCTCCATTTCCTTACCTCATGAAGATAATGGCTAATAGATAATGTGAAACAGGAGCCATTTTCAATGTGATGTTAAAGACTTATGCTTCACAGGCATAATGATTTTCTAAATCCATATATCCAATTACAAACAGCCTCAATAGTTGCCTGTACCTCTCACAGATTTAGATTCTGGCTGGTGGAATTCCATTACTGGAAGCTCAAAATGAGTTACAGTAAGCTACAAGCAAATGTACTAATTCAAGAAGGTGACAGGAATGTTTTACAGCCATGCTAATAATTGAGTAAAATTACTTTCAGAAATGTTTAATCTGCTGTTACCACAACAAAATATATACAGAAAAAGTAGAAGGGAATCCTGATATATCTTTTTACACAAGTGAAGCAGAATCATCATATCCCTCCAACAGTTGACACCGAACAATCCGTGAGGGCTGTGTAATTTGATGCTATTGGGCTTATTCTGAGCATGCAAAATAGAGTCAGTGGTGCTGAGCAGTGGGTCACCTCCTCAGCACTACAGCTTGGTGCCTCAGTGGCTTCTAAGTCAGCGACGGGCAACGAGACATCCCCCTCAATCAGTGACACCTTTTTTGGAAACGGCAGAGGTTTTGCACTGCAGAGCTGTATAGGCAGTGTAACGTGTTTTTACCAGTGTTTTCAGCATCACACATATTACAGAGCGCTGATATAGTAACTCAAAGTCACATATAACTACACTGCATGGCTCAATGGATTCTTTTATACAATTTTATATATTTTATTATACATATATATGTTTTATAGAGTTCTAATCTAGGACAAAACCACCAATGTGAATGGTGCCTATTTTCAGTTCTTAGTTTGCTATGTGGTCTATGGGGGACAACAGGTCTATGGGACAAGATCAGGATTAACCAGCATCGATTCAGCCAATGAACTTCTGAACAGTCTAAATAAGGGGTTGGTTTTCCTCTAGCTCCTTCTACTCTATATGATCTTGCTTTTTTAAGAGCTGTGGAAGAAGACCCACATGTCCAAGCAGTTTTTGTTGTTATCTGTGTTTCTAAACAACTACGTAATAAAGTAATTCTGTCCATGGTTTACTCAGAGATCAACATATAAACACATGTTTTTTTACTGCTTATTGCTATAGGAAAAAATATAATTTTCAAATTTCAATATACAAAATTCATAAATGTTTTCATTTGTTGGCAAGCAGAGTGTTAAACAATAAAGCATTTTAATACAAAGGATATGTGACTTTTGACAAGGAACTAAAGAGTTTATCTCAAATAATGTATGTTTAGATGTATTTTTATCTAATCACTAAAACAAAGGCAGAAAAGGCTTAATTAAAAGTGATTTTAAATATATTTCCTATACCTACTGGACGTAGTTTACTAGGATGAGTGCAAGTGGCAGCACTTTCTTACAGTCTGACCCACACAGCTCAAGCTAACTCCCTGAGAAGACCATTAAGGGGAATGTATGTTTAGATTTTCCTGTTTGCTGTCTCACTGTAATTTAAACATGGCTGCCTCCTGCTGAAGTGCAGTTTGGCATCAGGTTCCACATATCCATGGTTGAAGGAATTCAATGGGTTTATGAAGACTGCTTACACACCCAGCAAGACACAGTCTCACTGTAATGTGATGATTATAACTCCACAATGCTAGGCTCTCAATTCAATTGACATAATTAAGAGTAGAAGTACAGTAAATGATGCACTTTACAGCACTTTCAAGTAGGGCATGATCAGCTTATAACTATACAATGTAGTCTTGTGTTTAGTGCTTCTAATGTAATAAGTATTTTAACAAATTCAAGTATGACAAATAAAAAATGTGTTATATTACATTTTCAAATTATTTTAAGTACAATACAAACAAAATGTGACAACAGTGACAGAAAATACATAGCAATTACTCATTTTTAAATGTAAATGAAGTTAAAGGGTCAGAAGTGCAAAGGGTCAGAAGTGTCTCTGTGACCCCAGAGACACTGGACAGTGGTAAGGAACTTGAAAAGTTTCCTCTTCACTGCTGCATTTATGAAAGGGATGAGTTGACAAGGTCATTAAAAAAGCCATTCACTGGCAGACATCTCACTTTTACTGACAAGGTATCTAGGGTCTCTCCGTTTCCCTCAGCAATTCTCCCAAAAGCATAAGTAAAGTTTGCCACTGGTGGAGCAGATGTGAAATGTAAAAATGTAAATAGACTTGTGGTAAGAAATAAGAATTAAATGTATTTAAGCTTTTAAAGCCATAAATACCGTAGTGACTTCGGATAAACCTTAACAGGTACACTCACTAGTGCCCTTCTTTAATTCTGAAAGTTGTTTGTCGGTAATTTAAGACTTAATTGACTTATAGCAAAATATAAATAAACCTTTAAGCTGGAGTTACAACAATGTTGAAAATGTGCTTTTATAATTTGAAGAAACAGGACAAAGAAGACTTTTATTAAATTAAAGGTAGCAGAGTAAATATTATGTGATCATTTTAGAGACTGTAAGGAATGAGGAGTGGTATCTTTTTCTAGCGTTTGTTGTCATATTTTACAACCAGACCTGTCAACACCATGGGTACTAAATCTAACCACCCCCCAAAATTTTAGTGACCTTTAGCAGGTTTCCCAAACTACATCACAATGTGGCTTTATCTTCAGCTCCAATCCAGTTCAACATGAAAAGAAACATCCAGACAATTACATCAGTAAAATTTTAACTAATAATTTACATTTATTTCCAAAAATCATAAAATTTAACTTTTATTGACATTGGCATCAGCTGAAATATTTCATGATTTGTATACTGTGTCATTCAGTGAACATTTTTCTCTATATACGTTTCAAAGATGAATAAACAAAGAAAGAATAAAATTACCCTTGATATTTCCCTGGCTATGCTGCACAATGAGGATATTTGAGCCAAAAAGGAAGGTTAACCATCTCTGGCAAACAATACCTCAGATAGTGTGAGCAACTAAATGGTATTATGCAACAGTGTCAGGCCTGACTAAGCTCTTAATGTGAAGTCTTTCTGGCCATCTGCCATTGCCACTGTGTGGAAGTGGCTTGGCATGAGTGTCCATTCAAGTAAAACATTAAGCAGTAGCTTCTCTACAATTTTTGTTGGCACTTGCATATACAGATATGATTAAAAACATAAAAACATTCCTTGATGGCACATGTTCTATAAAAAAAAAAAAGGAAACAGGCCAGAATGGTTGGATTCAGCTGCTTTGAAAAGTGTGATTTTTTGTCATCTGTAAAATAATTCTGAATTGAACGAAAGGATCTCTGGACAGCTCTAGACATGTTCACCTATTTTGAGAAGTCTTGTAGATTTATGGCTAGTGTCATGTCTCAAGAGCTCTGGTTTGTCCACACAAATGCACAAGAAAGTGCACATACAGTAACAGATGTCGAAGTGGGAATGAAACTGAGGTGCCCATCCTGGCAAAACTCGAGAGTCCCTTTGGCATGCATCCATCACAGCTGGTTAGCCGCAAATAGACACAGATGTAACTGAGCCCAGTAGAGCTGGTACTATAGTTGTAGAGATTAGAAGACTAAGAAGAAAGCTCTTTACAAAATAAAGTAAGATTTTCTAATAATTTATTACATATGTACATATAAAGGGATTATGCATTTTAACGAACCAGTAAAAATATGGAAACCCCATTAAAATTCAAACTAAATCTATCACCAGACGTTTGTCAGTTTTTGAGTCTGAACTTTGTAACAAATATCTTTCACATTTTAAACTTGAAAAAAGAATGGTTTAGAGCTGTTAGAATTAATAGGCAAAAGCATATCAATAGTTTTTTTAAAATTATATCATTAAGTATCCCATATTCTTTCCTGTAACCCACAAGTAAAATTAGGACAAAATCAGGACATTCATTCTAAACCTTCTTTGCAATAATCATTTGTGAAAGCGCAGATAGCTTATGGTGCTCAAATCTAATTTTAGTTGGTAGTTGCTAGGGCTCTTCTCAACAAATTTCACAATAATGTATAAAATACTCACAAGAGTATTTATCATGTTAAATGAACCATTTAACATAATACAAAATAATATTTAAATACAAGTAAACAATTAAATAAATTTTCCAATTATTTATTCACTCACCATATGATAATGCCTCGAACAAACCTGCATCTCAAAACAAGGATTTTTTCTTATAAACAAAGAACTTCTTCATGCATTAGATGTGAAAAGCAAAACACAGTCATGACCAACAGAAGGTGAGCTTTATGTGTGAGAAAATATGGACTATAGCCTCTCCAATGCCTGTCATGCAGGAAACCTGTCCTTCCTGCAAACAACAGAATATGAATGGAGAGGGACAAGGCCACAGGGGAAGATAGCAGGCCGAGAGGATGTTTTTGTCATTGCTGTGGCCCCTGGCTAGAAGAACACACCAGTGTGTGAATGTTCATCCTGAGGAAAAGAGGCTGTGGAGGAAACCGAGCTCACGTCACAGCAGCATACAGGAGAAACCCCTCAATCTTCGGCACATGCAAACACTGACCCACAACACAAAAACACAGATGTAAAGCCTCATGTCATCATTTTAACAAGAGATAATTATAATGCCTAAAGAATTTCCTGACACGTAGCAGACACCATTGCCATTTGTGAAAACCTGTTATTCCAGGAGAACCTCAACTCATTTAGTAGTAGTTCTGGCCTAAAGAAATGATTTTACTCTGTGAATGGCTTTATGATTGATGTCTAAGCAATAACAGGATGTTTGCACAGTTTTAGTTTTAAACAAATGATTGGCATTCATTTGTATGTATATGTGGAAACGTGGACAAATATTCATATATTAATATAACCGAACAAATACAGTATATTTTAATTGCAACTGCCAAATTATTTTCAGGAAAGCAACATACAACAAATACAACAACAACATATAGGATGTACAGTGAATTCCTACTTTATATTTAATTCATTAATGTTAACATTTTACTTATTCATTTTCAGATTTCTTATGTGATCAGTAAATCACCTCATTATCATCCGTTTAATCCTGTATTAGGGAAGTTGACGGGAATCAAGAGCAGCAAATTCCATGGTTTTGTACTGTGGAAGGAAACCTACAAGGAGAGAACATGGAAACCACCAAGATTTGGCACCTGGATCACCAGCGCTGAGAGGCGTACATGTTAACAACTATGCCACTGTGTCGCCCTATAGTCAATAACTAAGAAATGGAAAAATGGCCGAAATAAATAGTAAAATATTTATTTATATTTGGATACATTATAACTTATTTATTAATAGCTTTAAAAAAACTGTTAATTAAAACATGAATCCATGAACCTAAACCACCATGTATCAGAAATGTGAATACATGAGCAATTTTACTTTTCTTTAATTGCTAAAACAAGATAACCACAGACCATCTCATCTATCTTGTATTTTTTTGTCTTTCAGTTTGTTGTCATTTGTAATTTTTGA
>JAOUQT010073964.1:0-10204 GCA_025769995.1 Xyliphius kryptos
CCACTGAAGTTGGATCAGCCTGTCATTTGATTTTCCACTTTGATTTTGAGTAGGATTCCAAATCCAGACCTCCATGGCAGAATCATTTCGATTTACATTTTGTTCATTTTTTATGTTATTTTGTTCTCAACGCATTCCACTGTCTACTACATAAAGATTTTCAACTGAAATATTTTATTCATTAAGATGTAGGATGTGTTATATAATATAATATAATATAATATAATATAATATAATATAATATAATATAATATAATATATATATATTTGCAAACATCACAGTGGTAGCTCAGAGCTTAAGATGTTAGTCTGTCAATAAGAAGGTTGGGGGTACAAATCCCAGGTACACTGAAGTTACCAATGTGGGTCCTTGAGCAAGACCCTCATTGCTCCAAGGTAGCTGTATGTACCTTGTGTTCTGACCCTAACCAAGTTGGGATACTTGTAAGTCACTTTGGATAAAAGCGTCTGCTAAATGTAAACCACTTGACAAGTTAAATAAATTTTATAGGATTTACAGAAAGTGCAAATATGTAGTCAAACAAAATAAGCCAGATTCATAAATTTGGGCACCTATGTCATTTTATTGTTGTTGCTCTGTGCTTGGGGTGTTAAGCTAGCAATCTAAAGGTTGTGGGTTCAAATCTCAGGACCACTGAAGTTACCAATGTGGGTCCTTCAGCAAGACCCTTAACCCTCATTGCTCCGGGGGGTTTTGTGTAACCTTGTGATCTGAGTCCAACTATGTAGTGGTATTATTTTTAATACCATTCTGTTTGCATCACTAGTACAGTATTTAATTTTTCATGGCTGTAGGTCTGATTTCTCCACTTTTTCCCTGCTATGGCGTATATGACAGACAATTTGGAACAAAACTATCGATTTCTTTTGAAGGACTTTAACTCCGGGTTGGCCATAACCATGGTGGATCTGACAGCTGCCTGCGTGAAACACATGGACCGTCGAGGCTTTGAGATCAACACCCCGTTCAAGTCTTTTTGGTGAGTTTTTTTTCTTCTCTTATTCTTCCTCACAACCTCTGTGTTTGTGTGTGTGTGGGGTGTGAATATGTCCTTTTAACTTTAATAATTAACTGCTTAAGAACTACAAACTCTTCTCAAGATTAAACAAGCAGGTAAGTCCTGTATTAAATTATTAATAAAGCACCTTTTTAAAATGACCTTCAAATCTTTATAAGCCTCTTAGCAAGCTTCTTTAATATCAATACGTTTTTTTTTTCTGCGCTTATATCCACAGAACAGCTCCGTAATCACATTTTTCACTCAAGGGAATAGACAGGCTGCATGTACTCATTGGTTTACCTAATCGTACATTAATTTCACATTTAATATTCTTGGAATTGATTCTGTTGTAAAATTGGATGCAAAAGGGTGTGTCGGAGGCTGACTCATTAGGAAAAGTTCACGAGTTAACTGTAGTGAAAAGCAGGAGTGTTACCTAAATAAGTATTTGTAAATGGGATTTAAATTTGTTTAAGCAACTAAAGGTTGGCTGTGTTTTGGTTTTAATTAACGGTTATTAAATACGCAAAACTCTCAACTTTAGTCTGCATGTCTTAATTGAAATTTTATTTAATGAATTTGTGTATGTGTAACGTTACAAGTTCCAAATGCCAGTTTTAGCAGCCGAGGATCGCGGCGCCAAGGCTCCCGCCTCCGGCCACTGCCCCTATTACTAACCCTCCCACAAGTGGTGAGTCCATGGGAAGGGGGACCCATGTAGCTCCTTCGGGCTTGGCCCGGTCAGGGCACCATGGAACGATTTCTATTGAAGGAACGAGCTCTTGCCTCAAGTGGAGGAGTTCAAGTATCTCGGGGTCTTGTTCACGAGTGATGGTAAGATGGAGCGGGATATTGACAGGGGGATCGGCGCAGGGTCAGCAGTGATGTGGACTCTGTACCGGTCTGTTGTGGTGAAGAAGGAGCCAAGCCACAAGGCGAAGCTCTCGATGTACCAGTCGGTCTCCGTTCCTACCCTCACCTATGGTCATGAGCTTTGGGTAATGACTGAAAGAACGAGATCGCGAGTACAAGCGGCCGAAATGGGTTTCCTCAGCAGGGTGTCCGGGTTCTCCCTTAGAGATAGGGTGAGAAGTTTGGTCATCCGGGAGGGGCTTGGAGTCGAGCCGTTACTCCTGCGCATCCAAAGGAGCCAGTTGAGGTGGTTCAGGCATCTGGTAAAGATGCCTCCTGAGCGCCTCCCCAGGGAGGTTTTTCAGGGAAGTCCTGCTGGGAGGAGATCTCGGGGAAGAGATTATACCTTCCGGCTGGCCTGGGATCGCCTCGGAATCCCCCCCAGTTGAGCTGGTGGAGGTGGCTGGGGAGAGGGACGTTTGGGCTTCTCTACTTGGGTTGCTGCCTCCGCGACCCGAACCCCGGACAAGCGGAAGATAATGGATGGATGTGTTGATTCTCTGTCCTCTATTGGTCAGGCGCATCACAGAACAGGTGTAATTCGGGTGGTGTATTGTTTGTCAGTTCTGCAGTGACGCTGATGCATTGTTAGCGCATAAAGACACCTGTCCACCCCACACAATCAGTAAGACTCCAATTACTAACATGGTTAAGACCAAAGAGCTGTCCAAAGACACCAGACACAAAATTGTTGACCTCCACGCAAGATCTCACCTTGTGGTGTGTTAATGATCCTAAGAAAGGTGAGGAATCAGCCTTGAACTACATGGGAGAAGCTGGTCAATGACCTTAAGAGAGCTGGCACCTTTGTTTCCAAGGTTACTGTGGGTGATACACCAAGACGTCATAGTTTAAAGTCATGCAGGGCATGGAAAGTTCCCCTGCTTAAATCAGCACACGTCCAGACCCGTCTTACGTTTGCCTATGACCGCTTGGATGATCCAGAGGAGTTATGGGAGAAAGTTCTGTGGTCAGATGAAACCAAAGTAGAACATATTGGTACCATTCCAAAAACACCATCCCTACTGTGAAACATGGGGGTGGTTGCATCATGCCTTGGGTTCTGGTTATTTAAATTTAGGGTCAATTTAAAAGTACTTTATCATCAACTGTTCACCCTCAGTGATATTTATACAAGACAAGAGTGGCATGGTGGCGTAATGATAACACATCTTCCTTTCAGCGCTGGAGATCCAGGTTTAATTCGCTAACTGGGTGAAGTTTGCATGTTCTCGTGGGTTTTCTCCAGGTTCTCAGATTTCCTCTTGCAGTCCAAAAACATGGATTCAAAGTGAATTGGTTGCTATAAATCACTCTTATATACTCTATAACATCCTATTTATATTGTGTGTGTCTGTGTAAGGGAGTCTGTGTCCAGTGATGAATTGGTGCCCTGTTTTGGGTAAATCTTCCCAGTTCCTAAAACAATCTTCCCTGGATAGGCATTATACAACCTCTGGGACAAACCCAATATTTACTTTAAAATGATTTACTGACAATACATTCTGGTTAGAACAGACAGTTTTCAAAACGATGACCGTACCATGTTTTAATACAGTTTAGAAAGGGCTCTTTTTGTATCACATCTGTGGATGTTTTGGGGATTGTGCTGACTAATTTTAAAAAGAATTACTTAGTTTTTTTTAAGCACGAAACGTAGCGGAGTGTCGTTACACATCTTTCCAGTGATTTATTCACAAAAATGTACCTTATGTCTTATTGCTTTTATAATAAAGTTACAAACACACTATAATATAAAGCAAGGTTTGATTTCTAAATGCGTTTATTAAAAGCAAAATCGTTATTAATCCGTCTTTTGCGACGTAATGTAGCCCAGTTTTTAAAGTGAATGCTGATCGCTGAGTAACAGGTTTCCGTTTTTTTTCTACCAGTCAAATATTGTCATTTATTGGCCAATGACGGAATGCTTGCTCTAAAAAACATCAGGAAAATTATGTATAACATGTATTGATACGAACGTGAAATGGTCAGAGGTGTGCATTATTGTCAATAATGTCACAGCTGAACAGACGGCTCAGCCGATAAGATTTAAGGGCCGTATGCTTTATATTTGAACTTGGTTCCTCAGTAGTTTGGCCTAAACTGGATTGGGACTTTTTTTTTCAGTGGGTGAGTGAGAGGTTCAGGGTCAGATTAGACTCTAGGAAGTTGTTATAATAAGTGTAAAATGAGAATAAGTGTTTTCTTGCTGACATAAGCAATGTTTTCTCTAAGAAGGGCTTCTAAATGGCTACATATGTTTCCTTTATATTTTGCTTAGAATTAATAGTGACTTCACAGATGTTCAAATTACCTATGCCAGGTTTACACCAACATGCACTCACAGATGTTGAAGACTGGGTCTTGATTACAAGCCACATGTTGCCACTTATCTTTAGTCTGGTGAACTCAGTGTTAAATCTTGTTAATGTGCATTTTCTATTTCACCTGACCTTTCAAGCCCTTCCCAGTTTTTAATCTCAGCATATACCGTGTAATTGAGCCCTTGCCCCGTATAATGTTGCCGGTCCTATTCCTGCCTCACCACCATAAACTCCGGAAATATTCATGTAGTCCGTGTATTGTTGGGCAGACTTTATAAATATGCTTCTGGGACAAGAATAACGGATGACATGTCTCTGAAGGTATTCCAGTTTTTTGAAATAATGTACTTAAACGAACACCTACCTGATGCAAGAATTTGTATAACATTGGAACTTGCTTTATATGAATCGGCAGGGTGGGGCTCCATGGTTTGGCAGGCAAAAGAGCTGCCAAACTGTCATACATATCCCATGGTTCCACAACTTAGTCTTTTATACAGTGGGGCCAAAAAATATTCAGTCAGCCACTTCAGCAAATTCTCCTGCTTGGAGAGATGAGAAAGGTCTGTAATTTTCTTCATAGATACACTTTAACTATGCTAAAGCTGTTCTGTCCTCCACTCCTTAGCTGTATTAATGGCACCTGTTTATCTGCATGAAAGACACATTCCCACAACCACAAACAGTCAAGAATCCAAACTCGGCCATGGCCAAAGACCAAGACCAAAGAGGTGTTGACGTACACCAGAAAGAACATTGTAGACCTGCACCAGGCTGGTAAGAGTGAATCTTTAATAGGCAAGTAGGTTGGTGTGACTGAATCAACTCTAAACAATTGAAAGAAAATGGAAGACCTACAAGACCATCGCTAATTTGGGGCCCCACACAAGATCTTATTCCGTGGGGTTAAAATGATCCTGAGAACAGCGAGCAAAAATCCCAGAAATGCACAGAAGTACCTGATAAATGACCTGCAGAGAGCTGGGACCAAAGTAACAAAGGCCACCATCAGTAACACTATGCCGAGAAGGACACCCATCCTGCAGTACCAGACGTGTCCCCCTGCTTAGGCCAGTACATGTCCAGGCCTGCCAGAGAGCAAATGGATGATCCACAAGAAGATTGGGAGAATATCACACGGTCAGATAACACCAAAATCAAACGTTATGGGAAAAAAACAAACTTCTAGTGTTTAGAGGAAGAATGCGATGTTGCATCCTAAGGAAAACATACCCACTGTGAAGCATGGGGGTGGAATCATCATGTTTTGGGGCTGTTTTTTTCAAAAGGGGGACAGGACTACTGATGCCCGTAAAGGCAAGAATGAATGGGGCCATGTATCATGAGATTTTCAGCCAAAACCTCCTTCCATAAGTGAGAGCATTGAGGATGGACCATGGCTTGGTCTTTCAGGATGACTGTGATCCCAAACACACCGCTCAGACAACGAAGGAGTGGCTCCATAAAAAGCATTTAAAGATAGTGGGATGGCCTATTGAATCCTATTGAAAGTTTGTGGAGGGGAATTTGTAGAATGGGTCAAAATAGCAGTGTGTGCAAGCCTGGTGAAAACTTACATGAAATATTTGACCTCGGTCATTGGCAACAAAAGTTATGTTACAAAGTATTGAGTGAAACTTTTGTTATTTACCAAATATTTTACAACATACATTAAAATAAATACTTTAAAAATCCTAGTGCGATTTCCTGGATCTCTTGATTTTGTCTCTCAGATTTAAAGTGTGGGCTACCCGGTGGCTTAGTGGTTAGCACATTCGGCTCTCAGCACTGGGGATTCCCGGTTCGAATCCCAATCTGGGTGGAGTTTCCATGTTCTCTCCGTGTCTGCGTGGGTTTCCTCCCACAGTGGATTCCAGGTAATTGAATGCTCTAAATTGACCCATATAGGATGTGTTTTTGGTTTGGCTGTGAGTGTGTACCCAGTGATGGATTGGCGCCCTGTCCTGGGTGTATCTACCCATCGTCCTAGATGTTCTCCCCTGAATGGACATGGGGAACCCCACCGCGACCCTCGTAGAGGGATGAGTGGAAGACGATGGATAGATGGATACTTTGAAATTCTCCACCAATCGGTATTCGGTCGGGCGGGTCCGGTTTCTGTGACCTCAGTTCCACATCGTGTTTTGTTTTTACGGAGTTTACCATGTTTTTTTTTTTTAATCTTGCATTGGACCGTTCTCTCAGAGCAGGTTGGAGTCATTTAGACGGAGTCAGCTGCAGTGAGATACTGGTATTTTTGAAGCTCTTATTTTTGGGAGGTGATCCACTGAGAAACCTGGACAGCATTTGCGTTGCGTGTGGAAATAAACCCATCACTTGATCAAATTGAAGGCACATGACATGGTGGTAAATAGCCAGCCATTAAGTTGTTTGGGACGAAGGGGAATAAACAAGATGATTGTATTTCAAGAGCCCTTGGTTACAGACCTGAAGTGTGAAATCGAGTTAAGTGCAGAGGAGGTAGAGCACGGAGGGGTTCCAGACCCCGAAAAAGGGAGGGTGTGCCCTCTGTAGTCTGGTGCCACTACTGTGACACGAGTGCCTCCTTGACCAGAGGACGGGGATTTACATAAAAAAGAGAGATTTGGACGTTTCAGGATAAATTTGTGCTGAAAAGGAGGTCATGCTTTTGTTTTTGTTCTTTTTTTTTTTGTTGCTGTTTCGTATCCGTCGCCGTGCAAAGCGGCGAGGAACCGAGTAACCTTTTAGTTCATGCAGGGGATTGCTTTGCTTACTTTTTGTTTTTCCTTTTCCTTTTTTTCTCTCTCCCGTTGTTGCGACTCCTCCAGCGGTCCCCTGGCGTATGTAAGCCGATCCCATTTTCAAGTGGGTTACTTCATGTCCAGCACATCCACAAAAGAGAGCCTGGATAAAATAAACACGCGCGAGTCGGATATCTCGGAAAGAATCTGTCACGGCTTTGGGGGGCTAATCACCTCCAGAAGGGGGCTCAGAGCGGGGAGCTGAAATGCAAGCCTTAGCCAGGGGAGAGCCGGGGAGCGGCAGGCGGCCCGAGGCGCGAGGACGTCCCTGGGGGCCCAGTGTCGGTGCCTTTTGCAGGTCAGAGGGGAGTGTGCACCCCAAAACACATCACCTGGTGCAGAACTTCCCTTCTGCTGGAACTCGTCTGAACCCTGAAATAAAGACAATCTCTACAGACTGAAGGTAAACTTCTGATTTGAGGCCAACGATTAAGAGTCCAGCGGTGGCGGTTGTGGCTCCGGGGCCCAACCTGGGCCCCCCGGGCTCATCCAGGTGTGTGGGGTTCAGGCAGCTGTCCTCATCATTTTAGAACCACGGAGCTGATCATCATTACTGCTGCAGTGATGGACCTCTGCGGATGTGGGGGTGTGGCCTGTGTGCTGTACTGATTGTTTTATTTGGTTTGATTTATCTCTCGGTTCCTCGGCTGTTGGCTCACTATCCCGTTTCCTCTCGTAGGTAACGTGATTAGTGTGAGAGATAAATACGCCGGACCTGCACTCGGATCGTTTCTCACTACGTTCCCCATACCGAACGATTCCACGTATTTTAGTTGATGTAATCTGGGGAATATTCCGTCCCAGATTGCTGCTCTGCTTGCAGATAAGAGTCGTACGTCATGTCCCAGGATGTTCCCGTGTTGTCTGATCTGTCACTGGCGCTCGCTGATTTGTTTATAATGGCGAGGGTTTCCTTCTCTTACACTCGTGTAGAGCAACTGAGTAATGGCGCGTGATAAGAGAGTAACGTGCTCGTCGTTATTGGTGGGTCCGCACATGCGCCGGTGCTTTTGGAATAGTGTACAATGGTGCGTATGTATGACTGTGTGGGTGTGTTGACCGCTGATTGACCGCCTGTGGTCTGCTCTCTGGAGGTGAAGGCTTGACCTAGGGCAAAAGAAAGTAGGAGACAGAGCCTCACGATAAAAGACCTGACCTCCTCCTTTGAGTCTGCCAAGAGAACTCCCAAACACTCAAAGCCCCATGGGTATATCTCCCTCACACACACACACACACACACACACACACACACACACACACACACACACACACACACACACACACTCACTTTGCAACATGTACTCAGACAGGCAGATTCTTACATATTTTCAGGACAAGAGGCCAGTTCTTGGATTGTGTGTGTGTGTGTGTGTGTACACACTTCATCTTGGACAGACACATCAACTCCACAAAATCAAATTCCAGTTTGATGAGCAGACCCCTGAATACCTTATGACTTGCTCATCACTTGAAGTTCATTCATCCGCAGCACGTCTTTATTTTAATGCTTCACTCAAGATTATAGACTTAATGTAAAGATGGATATATTTGTCACTTTAGCTGTTCTGTCCCAGTGGGCAATAATTCCTTTTGACATTTTTTCCAAGCAAAAGTTATACAAAAATACACAGTTATTAAACAAATTTCTTTTTTTTTGAATGGCAGTGTAACTAAATATAAACTCAGACATAAACAACTCCAAAGACAAAATTCTTTCAGATCTGGAGAGTCAGAGAACACTGAACACACTGTATAGAATACCTTACTGTCACGGGGTGGAAAGGATGAGGAGCGGAGACAGGAGTGCAACACACACAACTGGCTATATTTAGTGACCCAACACGACTACATACAGAATCCTGACCTTTTACAGTTCTTGGTAGTTCTTGGTGGCCGTGCCGAGTCCTCCGTCCCACCAGCTCCGTGATTGGTCTCTCTCCACGCTGCACACAGTCATTAGGCAAACGCTCCGCCACTCCCCCCAGTGCCACCGCATCACACTTACATTTAAGAAATTTTATTTAAGGTCCAGCAGCTCCTCTTGTCATGTTCATGTTGTCAAATCAGTAGTTGTGTCTGATGCATCGGTGCTTTAATCACAGGCTAATGAGAACGAACCAAAAGCCTCTCCTCTGCCTCTGAGTATCTGATGATATGTCCTTAATTCTCAGAGGCACAGAGGTATCAGTATTGGAATGGCGCTGAGGTGGAATTACATAAAATATGTATGATTTCTTTATTGTAACCGAGCTAGCGGGCCATAAATAACACATTATAATGCTGTGGTGCAGCCTTGTACCATGACCGATGCTGGCTTTTGCTGCATCTTCTGATTGTAATCTGAATCATCTTGTTGTAAACTCAACATCCTCACGGCACTCATTTCCGTCATCAGATCATCTGAGATGCGCTGAGGTCCAGAGAACGCTCGTGTAACCGTCTCAATGTTCTCCACGCGTCAGCTGCGTGATGCTCATCATATCTCCCCAAACTGTTACCACGAAAACAAACGTATATAGTAATAATCATACGCTGTGTTATAAACATTTTGTATACCCAGAAGTACAGCGACTGTGTTCTTATAGTTGAACTACGTCCGACCTTTACGTTTGTTTTGCTTATAACAAGGTGACCTCAGATACCTGCCTCTGTGTGGGGTTCTGAAAGCGCCGATTCTGTGATACGGTGACCCGTCTGCTGCCGCTGCTGCGGTCGGCTCTGTTTGGCTTAATGTGCTTAGGGGTTCCTCTTAACAGCCGTGACTCCTGGGGCCCCTGATATCCTCAGGCAGGGGCGATCGGGGGCCGCGCAGAGAGCCGGGGGGAGGTCTAGTTTCTGCTGGACACTCGGGGATCACACACTCATTTACTTCTTTGATCTGAATGCTTTTCAGGTAATTAAAATATTCTCTGGGAAATGTATAAAACATTGTCATTAATGATTTTTGCCCTTTTTTCAGAATATTTACAAGTTGCTGTTTATTGACTACACAATAATGTTATATGATTTATTTATAGTTTAATATACAGTACAGGCCAAAAGTTTGGACACACCTCCTCATTCAATAAGTTTTTTGTATTATCGGGATTATTTACATTGTAGATTCTGACTGAAGGCATCAAAACTATGAATGAACCCATGAGGAGTTCTGTACTTAAGAAAA
>JAOUQT010073985.1:0-10203 GCA_025769995.1 Xyliphius kryptos
CCATACACAAGGTTATGAACAAGCAAGTTTGTGGACACCTGACTATAATACCCACCATATTCTACATCAACTAACATTAATGACAGGACATGTGAAGGGAGTCAAAAGACATGGAAGACTAAAAATAAGCCGGATAGAAAACATTATAAAACAAGGGCTGGATTATCCGGGGCCAGACTGATGGGACAGAGGGCATTCTATATTAGTGTCCTGTTTGTTACTAGAATAAACTTTACTGGCTTTAACTCCTAAATCATCAAGCTTTTCAGAAGAACTGTCAAGTTGTTAACTTAGCCACTAGGTGGTCTCCTTGATGTAGGATTAAGAAACAAGAGTGGCAAGAGTGACAGCTATTGGTCGTTTGTCACACTGCAGCTACATACGCTCTTTATCTTTTCTTTTTTATTTTCATCTTTTGGCTTTTCCCTGCGACCAGTGGTGACCACAGTGAGTCACTCGTATTATGACCTGGCACATGTTTTTGCCGGATGCCCTTCCTGACGCAACCCTCATCCTTTTGGACGTAGGACCTGACAATTTAGCATCTTCAGTTCACCCAGCATGCATGTCTTTGTTTTCTGTATTTCCTTAAAATATACAAACCCCATCATCACAACATCTGACTATGAGTTAATACTTGTTAGGAAATTAAGATAAAAAGCAGGTCAAAGTTTTAGGTCTTAATTTCTCTAAATTCTGTATAAATACTTTACCTGCAATATAACATCTTTTACCAAATCTAACAAAATATGTTACCTTAAGAACTGCCTCAATTCTTTGTGCCATTCTTTCAACAATGATGGTTTCATACATTCCTTGGTTGTAAAGAGTGTTTTTTTAGTTACTGTTGCCTTTCTATTATCTCAAACCAGTCTGCCCATTCTGCTCTGACCTCTCACATCAACAAGTAATTTTCGTCCACACAACTGACCCCCACTGGATATTTTATTTTTTTCTGACCATTCTCTGTAAACCATAGAGATGGTTGTACATGAAAATCTTTGTAGATCAGCAGTTTCTGAAATACTCAGACCAGACAAGTTGTCTTGACCACATCTACATGACTAAATGCATTGACTTGCAGCCATGTGATTATCTGATTAAGATATACAGTGTGAATAGGTGTACCTAATTTAGTGTCCGGAGAGTGTATATACGTAATTAACTTTAATATGTACATATAAGAAAATCGCAGTGAACTCTTTATGTTAACAATCACTGAAGATTTTTTAGGAATGTGGGACACACTAAAATGTATTGAGAGCACTAGGGGAAGATATGCTTGCACACTGTGAGGCTTCCAGCACACTCTGAACATTCAGGCAAAGTCTTATCTTTAAATAATAACGGGGTCACATTATTTTAAGAGTAGCCTACATATACAAATCTGTAGCCATGTGTCAGATTTTAAACTGTTCAGGCATTTGCAAATGCAAAGGTTGTTATTTAATAAAGGTCAGGCACAGTACCTACTGACTCTACTATATCTCTAGTAAATAGACTATCATAATTTTAAAATAGCATAAAATCACAGTTGGACACTACTGGCCATCACACCCAAGTGCAAGTTAAATATCAAGCCATTCTAGATTTATCCACATCTTAACTGTTATGATGGGGATGCATAGTTCCACTTGTGTTTTGTATCCTGCTCTATCTAGATTAGTTAAAGGCTCTTTTCCAGTTATGACCCCACTCATTACAAAGATAATTAACTTCTCTCAAATTCTGGTTCAGTCCCACATTCACTTAAACTGGCAGCTGTCATTGCCATACTCAAAAACCTGGACTCGACTCTGACATAATAAACAATTTATTTAAAATCTTCTAATAACCTGTTTGAAACAATTCAGTCTAGTTTCGGTCCCCAGCACAGCACTGTGACCACTCTCCTCAAATTCATAAATGACCATCTGCTTTCCTCCAGTAATTTCAACCAGTAATTTTAGTATCCTTACCCTCTTTGATCTCACTGCAGCCTTCGATACTATCAATCACTCTATTCTGCTTTCTGCTTTCTCTGCCATCTCTCCTCTCTCCAGTGGTGTGCTACAAGGTTCATTGCTTTGTACCCTTCTGTTTATCCCGTATATGCTTCTCCTAGGTGATATTATTTGTAGACATGGCCTCCATTTTTACTGTTATGCTGATGATGTCCTGCTTTACATCTACTCGAAATCAGTCACCATGTCCCTTAACTTTTGTTTGCTGACCTCCCTCATGGAAATAAAATCATGGATGCGAGCTAACTTTCTCAAACTAAACTGTGATAAATCTGACATGATTATAATAGGACCCAAATCACTAACAGCAACCACTGATACATTTCCACTCACCATTGATAATCACACTCTGCTTCCATCGTCTAACATCTGTAATCATTTTTGAACATTACCTTTGAACATCACATAAACCACATGACCAAAACTGTTTTTTTTTCATCTATAAAATATAACTTGTCTCCGTCCTTCACTTAGTTTCCCTGCTGCCGAAACTCTCATCCATGCTTTCATTACATGTGAAATTGACTACTGTAATAGCATTCTCTATGGTTCATCCCCAAAGTCTTTAAAAAAACTACAGTATATTCAGAACTCAGCTGCACATTTCCTCACTCACACTCACACTCATTATTACACCTGTTCCCCAAGGTATAGAGAACAAAATTATTATACTCACTCACAAGACCATACACAGTCAGACCCTCTCCTACCTCATAGATCTTCTCCATCATTATACTCCATCCTGTAGCCTTCGCTCCTTAAAAGTTAACCTTTTGTCCCCTGGTATTAGGACCAAGCATTGAACCTTGGGTGATACAGCATTTCACGTTGCTGCTCCATTACTTTGGAATTCTCTCCCTCAAAAACTATGTGACTGTCCTGACCTATCAACCTTAAATCACTTCCAAAAACTCATCTGTTTCGATTAGCTTCTAAAATGTAATTTATTGTCATTGTTGTTTTTATATAAATTGTATTATTGATGTTTGTTTTATGCCTTTTATGATATTTGAATGCTATTTTCTAACTGCTGTGAAAAGTGCTATATAAATAAAATGTATTATTATTATAAAAAGCATAAAATGTTCTGGGTAGGGTTCAGTATGGTGGTGCACTGGGTAGCAATGTCATCTCACAGCAAAAAAGACCTAAGCAGGACAAGTATTGACATTTCTGAGTGTTGTTCTTCCATGTACACATTGGTTCTTTCCAGGTGTTCCGGTTTCCCTCCACATTCCAAGGACATATGCAGTTGTATCTCACGTTTTGTTAAAAACATGGTTACAGTTCTTCCTCATGACAATTTGTTATTTCCTCACTGCTAACACCCTTAAACACAAAAAGGGGGTCTGCTCAGTTTTGTATTGCCAATTATAGAGTAGGAACTAATGGCTTCTTGTGTGCATTTTATAGTTGTTGGTTAGGTGTAACTAATCCAACGCACAGCCTCCCCATGCTGCCTAGATGAAGTTTGCCCAATGCCCAGGACTAGACATTATACTAACATATTAAAGGTTATTTGTTATATCAATTGAACTTTTAATTACCTGATAAAGGCCCAAAATATTTTCAGTGTTAAACCTAATTGAATTTGTATATGTGTGTGTGTGTGTGTGGGTATGTATGCCAGTATAAAAAAATATTTTAATGAATTTGGAATTAAATAATGTAACAAATCAAGATCAAAAATGTAATGGGTGAGGTCAACATGACTATGTATACAAAAGGACTGGGTATACAGGGAGCATCCACCAAAGCTCAGTCTTTGTACGCAAGGATGGGTTGTAATTTATCACTTTGGCCTTTATTAAATATTTGTCAGGCTGCTACTTAATTATGGAAACAATATAGACTGACCTGGCTTCTTTGTTTTTGCATTATTAGGTAAGATTAGATGAAACCACCCATTAGATTAAACCAAGCCGGGTAAATTGTCAGGAAGGGCATCCAGCGTAAAACATTTGCCAAATTAATAATGAGTTCTTCAGTGATGATTGACTCATTGTGGCGACTCCTGATGAAGGAAAGCTGAAAGAAGAATAAGGTAGAAGTAGATTAAATTAAATGCGGTATTACGTAGTATTAAAAAATGTGAAAATTATGAATTCTTGTAAAATCAGTTGTGTTGTTGGTGAGGTTGTCTTAAAGATTGTTAGAATGTTTTAAAGGTGATGGTCATGGGTTGTACTCCTCCTCTTTAAATGATATCAGAAAACAGACGAAGCTCTTTAGGAGAATCTACACACCCTCCTGATCATACTGCATCAAAGGTAATATTTATAGTCACGCGGTTCATTTCACCTTAAACTCTGAGAATTAATTCATCATTACATCATGTTAAATTACATTTATAATACATTTTAAAAATGTGTTTAATACTGAATCGGAAGATTATCAAAATAAAATCAGGGGCGGAGTCAGGGTAACCCATTTGTTTCATGTACAGGTGAATTGGACATAATTTAACAAAGTAGGTTCGGGCTCTTAAAAAATCAGAATGGCTTGTGTGTTAATGTTTCTAGTTTTTTCCGCCACACCAGTAAGTTCTACATTGTATCAATTTGAGGATTCATAGATTTTCTTTCACTATATTTCCAGCACACAGCAGCTGAGACAGCGGATAAGATGACGGCTGGGACAGTGGTAGCATGGCCGGCAGACCGTGCTTTCCCACAGGTAACAGGCACGGGCCCGGCGGCAGCGGCATACCAGAAGTCAGTGGCAGGAGTGGCCAAGTTTACAGTGCGCCTGGTGATGCTGCGACAAGGACTGGGAAGCCAACCACGCCCAGCTGGAGATTGCTGCGGCACACGCACGGGGTAGGGAGAAGCGCTGAGAGTGCTGGTGGAACTACCGCAGGAGAGCCGGATTGACCTTGCTGCACTCAAGGCACTCTTCAAGAATGCTTTGGGAGATGCTCGTCAGAGCCAGTGGCAAAGCAGCTACTTACAGCAAGACGGCGGTGTGAGCACAAGGGAATCAGTGTGTTGGGTGTAGAAATTTAACTTCTTGTTCGACAGGCATACCCAGGATTTCTGCGTGCATCACAAGTAGAGCTCACGTTGGATTATTTTCTTAATTCACTGACGCCTTTGGAATTAAAAAGACATCTCTGACTTCTAGCACCTAAAACACTGGGTGAGGCTGTCGCAGAAGCGAAGCGCGCAGAAATTATCCTCCGGACACACACTTCGTGAGTAGAACCACAACGCATGTTTGCAGCAGAGAGGCAGAGTGAATGGCTGTTAGCATTCTGGCTCTGTGGCGAGTAGAGGCATAAATCCACGCAATCAGGCTCGGAGGATCTGGTACTGAACACTGAAGAGTGTGTGTGAAAGGTGGCAGGAGTCTCCAGAGATGCTGCTGGCTCTGTGGGTGAGGTGGGATTAATACACTGATCGCAGTTTCTAGAACATGTTTGTCTCTCTTCCCAATTCCCTCATTGGCCTCACTCACCTGTAGAACCGACCTCACTTTCTTAATAACAATGTGACTGTGGACAGTGTGGGAATAGTTTTAGCCAGCAGCGTACTCTCAAAACTCATGAATGCATTCATACATGAGAGAAACCATATCACTGACAGTGTGGAAAGAGTTTTAGTTTTATGGAGAAAGTTGTGTGTATTTGTGTGTGGTTGTACTCTCTTTGAGAATTTGTTTGGATTTGTTTGCACTGTCACACAGAGCTCTCTCATATTGTTACGAGTACGTATTGGCACACCCTGTCCCAGAACAATTGGTTAAGGCATCTATCTATAAAAGTTTACATGTATTTTACGGAACAGCCCAGGTCTTATTGACTGACCGTTAGCTAGACGTAAAGTTTCTGATATTTTATTGTCTCTGGATGGTTTTTCACTTACACCATAAACAGCTCTAAAAGACCTTGGTGTGATTATTGATTCTAGCCTTTCCTTCGAATCTCATGTAGATAATACCACCAGGATAACATACTTTCACCTTGGAAACATTGCTAAGATCAGAAATATGCTGGCACTGAATGATACAGAAAAACTTGTCCATGCATTTGTTACCTCTGAGGTGGAGGAGCCAGGAGATGTCAGCGACCCTGTGCCTGCTGGATTCCCTCCGACTGCCCATTCAATTTATTATTATGCTAAATGTTATATATTATTGTTAGTTATGGAATCATGTATATAGTAGCATCTGCACTTCTGGTTCTTGTTTAGATCTTCTTTGAACTATAGAGTATAGAGTTTCAGCTGGCAACGGCAGATGGCACGGTGAATTTTGTTCACAGATAATGTTCTATGGAAATATTGCTGAGCCCATTTTGTGATTTACAATACAGAAGCATGCCTGTCTGTGATGCAGTGCCGTCTAAGGGCCCGAAGATCCTAGTATAATTTTCCAGCCTTAAAACCTTACGCACAGAGATTCTTTTAGATTGTCTGAATTTTTTGATGGTGTTATGCACTGTAGATAATGGTATGTTCAAACTCTTTGTAATTTTACACTGTCTGACTCCTTTCTGAAATCGCTCCACTATTTGTCGGCGCAGTATTAAGGGGAATTGGTGATCTTCCTCCCATCTTTATTCCCGCTGACACTCCAATATGCCTTTTTTATAACCAGCCAGTCATGTTAATGACCTATTACCAATTGACCTAATGAGTTGCAATTATTGGTACCTTCAACTTTTTAAGCCTCTTATTGCCCCATCCCAAATGTTTTGAGATTTTATTTACCATTTTATTTACAGTTTGTACTTCGGGTTTGTACTACTACTACTACTACTACTTCTAATAATACTACTACTTCTAATAATACTTCTTCTACTACATTTAATAATACTATCACTACTACTATTATTACTACTAGTACGGGTCGCTTCATCATAGGACTAATATTAAATTTTATATAAAGGCTGTTTTTACATATGTTCTTTTCATTGTTTTAATAATAAATTACCAGAGCAATATTCTATGGAAAACAATACGTATAATAAACCTCATACAATGTTTTATCAATATTGAAAACAACAGTTTTAATAGTCCATCATATTGAAAGTATTTTGTAAAAGTGTAAAACAGCAATTTTACGATTTAGTTTTTTTTAATGTTTAATTTTTAAGGAACTTTGAGATTGCGCCGTCTTCCTGTTTTCCTTACAGTCTCCCACTCTTTCTGCAATTTTCTCTGATGTGTGCTATTTGATATCACAAATTCTTCTTTGACTTATAGAAAAAGCCAGAAGGCAGACAATACACTTGGCCTTACGCATTCCAGCCATTTATGGTGATTTCGCCCCACTCCATTCTGTATTTTTGTAGTGTTTATTTGCTAGCGGAAGAACATTACTCTTGGTTGTTGCGATTTTTAATCTTGTGCCGTTTTTAGCCGTTTTTGGAATGCTTAGAGCACTGGTCATTGGTCGTGACTCACGAAAATACACTGAGTGCTGGAATATAACAGCCAAATTGAGTGAGAGCAGCAGTTTTCTTCTTCAGTTTCATACAAATCACCTTGTCACAATTTAATCTGCAGCATTTTTCTCCTATTTGCTAAAAAAAGGAACAAAGCATATGCCAATTTATTACGAAACATGACGTTTAGTTTCCAAATAAGGAGCAATTCTGTATTTTGTGGGATGGTTGGCATCCTAACTACTATTACTACTATTACTACTACTAAGTCTTTTACTAAACCACCACCAATTAAATTACTAGTAGTACGACTACCACCACCACCACTACTATGTTAATATTACTACTGCTAGTACAATCACCACCACCGCCACCACCACTACTACTACTACTAGTATCACTACTACAATCACCACCACAGTTAGTACTACTACTACTACTGCTAGTGACACCACTACAACTATTACTACTACTACTACTACTTCTACGATTACTACAACAACTTCTACTACTACCACAACTACTAATACGAATACAACTACTAGCACTAGTACTACTATCACTACTACTACTAGTACTATTTTTTTTACTATTACTGCTTCTACTACCATTACTACAACAACTACTACTACTACTACTACTACTACTACTACTACTACTACTACTTCTCCACCATAGATCTACCATGATGAATTAACAATATGCACCATGGAATTGGGAGCATAGACATTTTCCTTTTATTGTGAATATAATTAAACATAAATAAAAAGACCTACATAAATAAATCTGATGCTTTAACCACTGCTTGCTGTTTGTTAATTAGCAATCGGTGTAGTTCTATGGGCCATTTAAGTACAATTTAGGCATTTTAATACCATTTTCTGTTACATAGTAAAAATACAGGCAATGAACCATTAAATAATCTGAGTCATCCAGCTCAAGCATCAAATTTACACCTTTAAGTAGATATTTTATTTGTTGTGTGCTATTCTTGGTGCAACACTGTATTAAATAATTGAGAACCTGCAAAATAATAGGTTTAAAAATTATTGTTTAATAATTCATTTTCTTTTAAGTAGATTCCCACATTCCCAATGAATACTCATTTAATTCCAGATAAGAGTTTGACATATTCATTTAATTAAACTGCTGAAATCTGTCTTTCCCAAATACTTTTTTTTACTAAAATACATATTTTCACATTGATATATATCATATATATCATATAATCACGAAAACTATTAAAAAGACACAGGTTAAAATCTTATGAGCTGGGAAAATGATTTAAGATTATTAAAAACAAGATTTGGGTTGAAATGAGAGTAACAGGGTTGCTGATATTTAAAGGGATGAACGGATTCATTATTTGTAGGTTGTAGATAATGAGATAAATGTGACAAATAAATACTCAGGAGCGCAGGAATTTTTTTTTTAATTATTTGTCGAAAGTGAGACATTTTGAAATTTCATGCCAAATATTGTCTCATTTAATATTTTGTGACAGTAACACATCTTAAAAAGTTGGGATGGGGCAATAAGAGGCTGGAAATGTACAAAAGGTACAAAAGGTACAAAAAAGGAACAGCTGGAGGACCAATTGGCATTAACATGACTGGGTATAAAAAGTGCATCTTGTAGTGGCAGCGACTCTCAGAAGTAAAGATGGGAATAAGAGCACCAATCCCCCTAATTCTGCACCGACAAATAGTGAAGCCATATCAGAGAGGAGTTCGATGGTGTAAAATTGCAAAAAGTTTAAACATATCATCTACAGTGAATAATATAATCAAAATATTCAGAGAATCTGGAAGGATCAAGGCTGATAAAACTTTTGGGTGCCTGTGAACTTTGGTCCCTTAGACGGCACTGCATACAGGCTTGCTTCTGTATTAGAAATCACAAAATAAGCTCAGGAATATTTCCAAAGAATATTATCTGTGAATACAATTCACCATGCCATCAGCCGTTGCTTGCTAAAACTATATAGTTCAAAGAAGAAGTCGTATCTAAATAAGATCCAGAAGCGCAGACGTCTTCTCTGGGCCAAGGCTCATTTAAAATAGACTGTGGCAAAGTGGAAAAGTGTAACGTTTGTCAGACCAATCAAAATTTGAAGTTCTTCATGAAAATCAGGAATGCCTTGTCATTCGGACTAAAGAAGAGAAAGACGACCCAAGTTCTTATCAGTGCTCAGTCCAGAAGCCTGCATCTCTGGTTGTATGGGGTTGCATTAGTGTGTGGGGCATGGGCAGCTTATACATCTAGAAGGACATTATCAGTGCTGAAAGGTATATCCAGATTCTAGAGCCACATATTCTCCCATCAAAACAACGTTTCTTTCAGGGAGGACTTTGTATTTTCCAATATAACAATGCCAAACCACATACTACATCAATTACAGCGTCATGGCGGCGTAAAAGAAGGGTCTGGGCACTGAACTCTCACCCATAAAAAACATGTGGAGCATCATAAAATGAAAGATACGACAAAACAGACTGTTGAGCAACTACAATACTACATTCGACAAGAATGGGTTAACATTCTTATCCCTCAACTTCCTCTCCTCTGTCCCCAGACGTTTACAGACTGTTGTAAAGAGCAAAGGGGATGTCTCACAGTGGCCTTGTCCCAACTTTTTTGAGATGTGTTGTCACAAAATTTAGAATCATCAATTTTTTCTCTTTAAATGATACATTTTATCAGTTTAAACATTTGATATGTCATCGTTTTTCTATTCCGAATAAAATATGGAATTTGAAAGAGAAACGTTTTATAGATAATTACCACTATATGTCGACACTTAATTGTAAAGTA
>JAOUQT010073996.1:0-10202 GCA_025769995.1 Xyliphius kryptos
CCCACCGACTGGTGAAGGATGCTGGGAAGTCGCAGTATCAACAATTTAAGTCCAAGTTATTCTTTACGTTGTGTATCAGACTGCCTTTTTAAGTTATACCGTTTGGCTAATAAGTCTTGGGAATGCTTTGGGTACATAATGTTTTGACTGGTTATAATCAGCATAATAGGGTTTACCGAACAGAGTTATCGACTGAGTGCCGGTGGCGCACCAAATTTGGGTAATCACTGTAGCTTAAGTGCTATATGTTTGTTGATTAATGAGCATTTACATCAAGATGGCAGTCTGTGAGTGTGCTATAATCCACCAGGCTTTATTTTTCATATAGAAATGTAATTATGAATCGGAGTACCGAGAGCAATGAAGAACATTCTCGGAATCTCAGCTTTGGGTATATATTTACAATATTCAAAATATTAAGTTAGTCGCGGCCCTCTTGGTAAAAGTGAAGAAGCCGCCTTGTTACGCTTAGAGGAGGCTTGCTCAGAGGAGGCGCGGCAGGCGAAATAGGAAATATCGCGACATGACGTAAACATCATCTATACTTGGTACAGGAATCGGAATCCGGCTACTTGCATTCAGAAAAGATATGAGCTTCTCAGCGGCTAAAGCCATACATAGGAAATATGTATTTTCGGATGGCTTTTGGCGACCCCTGTGTTTTGGTCATTCGACCCCAGCCGGGGTCGCGACCCACAGGTTGAGAACCGCTGCACTAAATAGTGGTTTACAGCACGTTTTCATCTGATGGGGCTCCAATAAAAAAGAGCCTGTTAAAGAAATTTGAGTTACAAATTATTTTTAAAGAAATACTTTTACTTTTATACTTTAAATACATTTAAAAGCATGTACTTTTAAACATTTACTTGAGATGAAAAATGTTATTCATACTTCAACTTTTACTAGTACTAGTCCTTAAGTAAGGAACTCATGTACTTCTGCCACCTCTGCTAATGTCGGGGAAAATCAACTGAACCCATGCGTTTTGAAAAAACATGGGAGAAGGGAATCAACCATATCATCAATGACATCAATGAGCGCCCTGAAACTAACCAAAGTCCCATGCAACTCAGACAGCAGCAACACAATGAAAATCACGACAAAATTGTGTGGGTGAAAATCACCTGGCATTAGAGTTCTATAATTAGGATTTTAAGCCTCCACTGTTCTGTAAATTTGGTGGCTAAGAGGTGCCATACTTAAAACAACATTATCCGTCCACTAGCATGTTATTTATGTATTATTAGAAACTATTAACGCTCTCCTTTAAACAGGCTGGGCAGTTTTTTGAAATATAATGACTAATTTTCAGTAAGGGTGGCATGGTGGCTGAGTGGATAGCATGTTTGCCTCTCAGAGTTTCCATGTTCTCCCCATGTCCTCCCCATGCCCATGTGGGTTTCCTTTGAGTTCTCAGTTTTCCTCCCGCAATCCAAAAACATGTATTGAAGGCAAATTGGCTGCTTTAAATTGCCCCTATATAGTGTGTGCCCAGTAATGGATTGGCACCCTGTCTTGGTTGTATCCGCCCAGTGCTGAAACATTTTTCCCCTGAATGGGCATGGGCCCCCCCAATCCCCCGCGCAACCCCTATATAGGATTAAACGGAAGGTAATGTTTTAAATTTTTAGTGAGTGTGACATGGTGGCTTAGTCATTAGCATGTTCGCCTCTTAGCACTGTGGATCCACGTTCGAAAGCCAATTGGGGTGAGCTTTCATGTTGTCCCCGTGGGTTTCCTCTGGGTTCTCTGGTTACCAACCACGGTCTAAAAAACATGGATTAAAGGTCAATCTACCCAGTGCCCAAAACAAAGGAGATCATGAAAACTCTGTGAGGCGAACATGCTATCCACAAAGTCGCATGCCGCCCTTACTGAAAATTATTAATTGTTTCAAAATACTGTTCAGCCTCTTTAAAGAAGAGCGTTAATCGTTTCTAATAATACATTAATAACATGCTAGTGGACGGATAATGTTGTTTTAAGTATGGTTCCTTTCAGTCCCCAAACCTACAGAACCATTGAGGCTTAAACTCCTAATTATAGAACTCTAACGCCGGGTGATTTTCGCCCACACAATTTTTGTCATGCTTTTCATTGTGTTGCTGCTGTCTGAGTTGCATGGGACTTTGGTTAGTTTCAGGGCACTCATTGATGTCATTAATGCTATGGTTGATTTCCTCCACCAATCCTCCATCAATGATTTTTTCAAGAGGCATGCATTCGCATTTCTCCCCTGGAGGGGGATATTCCACGACCCTATAGCGTATGTGTATGTCTCTGTGTGAGTGAGTGTGTGTACTCAGCGATTGATTGATGCACTTTTCTAGGTGTATGTGCTGAGCACTCGAAATTTCCTCCCCTAGATGGTCATGGGAAACTCCTCTAGACCTGGAAGTGGAAGATAATATGAGATGAGATGAATTTTTAGTGAATCATGGAGAAATAAAGAATTGATTAACTGCTATAAAAATTGTTAATTAAAAAAAATCTGTTTAAGCAAAAGTAGACTCAGATGCACTTTAGTGCTTGAGCAACAATGCTCCCGGATTAATAATAAAGTTTTCCTGAAGTTCAGCATGTTTTTGGCATATTTAATAAGGTACAAAGTGCTTATTTTCCATTTGAGTGCCACATTCTAATTTGTTTTGTGTTGTTATCACCACCAAGGAGACTTTTTAATTTGGATCCTAGTCATTTTTATTTATTCAATTTCATAATTATTTTTGTGGAAAGTTTATCTTTTTGTACTATCCTTAATGTTATGTGTCAAAAGTTTTTACATTTGCTTCTCTGGGTTTCTGGGAGCCACTAAAATCCAGTTAAGATTAAGCAATATTGCACAGTGAGCTCTGGTCTTTATTATACATAATAAATATACGAATTATATTTATTTGTAGGTGGCACATGCCTTAGCGGTGAGCACGTTCACCTCTAAGCACTGGGGATCCAGGTTCCAATCCTGATCTGGGTGGAGTTTTCAGAATTCCTTGTGGGTTTTCTCCAGGTTCTCTGGTTGACCTTATGCAGTCCAAAAACATGGATTCAAGGTAGGTTGGCAGCTCTAAATTGCCCCTATAAAGAGTGTGTGTCTGTGGGAGTGAGTGTGTGCCCAGCGATAGATTGGTGTCCTGTCCTGGCGAAACCCTAGAGGATCAAGCGAAAGATAATTGATATATCAATATTTTTTGTTTAATAGCTCCTCCTAGAGGTAAGGATAATTTGGATCATTCATTCTCATTATATCGTGTCCTCGGCCAAGAAGAAGAGACTTTAACACCGTTTGCCATTATGACCTGATGACCTTTAATCAAAACAAATCTGGAATCGCAAATACACTCTCCCCAATGGCACACCCGCACCCGAATCTTTATCTTCCCTCAGCCACAACTCATGCTGGGAAACCAGACCAACCCCGCCCCCTTTTACCCACAAAATCGTGAACGCATGTAAACTAAAATGTAAACATTAAAATGGCGGACACGACAATCTTTCATTAATGATTATATTGGGAGGGTTTCCCTTGCTCATCCATGGAAGAATGTTTTGGGCACTGGGCGTATACACCCAGAACAGGGCACCAGTTCATTTTTTTGCAAACACTAACTCACAAAGGCACTTACACATCATATGGTGACAATTTATAGCAGCCAATTTTTGGGCTGTGGGAGGAAGAATCTGGAGAAAACTCACATGGTCACAGGGGATGGGATTGGGATTTGAATCAGGATCTCCAGCGCTAAGATGCTAATGACTACCCCACCATGCCATGTTTTCACTTTGCCAGTATTTTACTATTAATATTTACATATTTCATTAAACCAATCATTGAAAACACAAAGTAGGTGTGTTTTCTTTCATCCTCACCCTTTACATTTATTCATTCATTATTTTCAGCTTAATCCAGAGCTAGGGTTGCAGAAGTGGTTCCCCATGCACATCTAGGGGAGAAAGTTTTGAGTGCTAAGCAAATATACCCAGGAAAGGGCGCCAATCTATCCCTGGGCACACACACAAACACATGCATGCACAAACACACAGACTATATGGGGCAATTTAGAGCAGTCAATTTACCTTTAATTCATGTTTTTGAACTGTGGGCGGAAACAGGAGAATCCGCGGGAAACCCATGCAGACACGGAGAGAACATGGAAACTACACCCAGATTGGGATTCGAACCGAGAAGCCCCAGCACAAAGGCAAATGTGCTATCCACTAAGCCATCGTGTCGCCCCTTTTATTCTTTAAATCATTGTCTTCCGCTTATTTTTTATGAGGGTCGCGGGGGGGTTCCCCATACAGGGGAGAAATTCTCGGGCGCTGGGCAGATACACCCAGGACAGGACGCCAATCCATCGCTGGGTACACACACACACACACAGTATACAGGGAATTTCGAGCATTTAATTTACCTTGAATCCATGTTTTGAAGTGTGGGAGGAAACCAGATAACCCGCAGGAAACCCATGCAGACACAGGGAGAACAGGAAAACTCCACCCAGATTGGGATTCGAACCGAGAAGCCCCATAACTTAGGCAAATGTGCTAACCACTAAGCCACCGTGCCTCCACTTTCATTCTTTGTTTACATTTTATTGCTAATTCGTATTTACTGTATATCTATAAAGGGTTTATCACGCAAGACTTTCATTTTGATTTGGTTTCTTTCATGAAATAGGATGTTGAAATTATAATATATGTTTTTTTTTTATGTGGCGGTATGAAACCCCAAGGGAAATTCTGCTCATGGTTTACTGGATACTGTAGAGGCACCAGGCACTGACCCATAGATGACTGCAAACACAGCGATGCTTTATTTACCACAAAGCAAGCGATTAGAACAAAGTGTTCCCAAAGGGATCGAGCAAGTTTGAGATTCTAGATGTCAAACATATAGACACGGTCAATGCACATAAACGTCTAAATACTTCTGTCACGCTGGTTAAAGAGGGAGTACATTTAATTATAAATTAGAATAACCATTTTATTAAAATATAATTAAAAAGTTTGATATTACAGCAACTATGACAATAATTATAATAATACATTTCTGGTGGCACAGTGGCTTAGTGGTTAGCATGTTCTGCTCTCAGCGCTGGGGATTCCCAGTTCGAATCCCAATCTGGGTGGAGTTTCCATGTTCTACCCATGTCTGCGTGGGTTTTTTTTGGGTTCTCTGGGTGTGTGGCTGTGTGAGAGAGTGTGTGCCCAACGATGGATTGTCGCCCTGTCCTGGGTGTATCTGGGTGTATGTTCTCCCCTAGATGGGCATGGGAAACCCACTGCGTTCCTATTTGAGGATTAAACAGAAGACTATGAATGAATTAATGAAATTTTACCTGCAGAATGGGCAAGACAAAATAAGATCGCTGATACAAAGATAAGAAATCTCACAAAGTAATAACAAGCAGCCAAAATGAACCCAGTTTAATAATGATCTGAATGAAAATAAGATGATCTTCGTAATTGAAGCCTGTCTCCTCAGTTTCAGGACAGGTTGATTAAGGTTCAAAGTCAACTTAACATCACAAAGATCAGTGAGAGAGAGCAGATTGTCTGTGACAGCTGATGGATTTCTTATCAGGACAATGGTCAGTCACTGAGTTTCAGTAATGTAGACATCGTCTCCAAAATGCAGTTCAAATTGACATCCAAAACAACCTGTCATGTGGCATTAAGTCTGCACTAAAGACTCAGCAGCAATTATGCATTTCTGTCTGTCATTCAATTTTGATCTCTGTCTCTTCCATCTCTTTTATTTATATTTGTTGACTATCTTGTTATCTACTTTATGTGCTTTTATAATATTTTACGGCATGATTAAATGTGTAGAGCACTCTGCCTTCTGGTTTATTTAGTCATTCAGTTTTCAGTAGATCGTAACCCTGTGTTGTCTCTTAAAGCGCTTTATGTTTATATAAACATACGTTAATCACTACACTTAACTTAAAATCTGCCTTTTATTTTTTTATGTATCTTTTTTGTACTTAAAAGACAGTATGAAATAAAAAAATATTTTAAGATAATCTGTATAAAACAGAAATGTACACATCATGCTGAGCATGTTATGTTTTGGCAAAGAAAGTGATTCAAAGTTACATGTGGCATTTGGAAAATCTTGCATTTTAGACTACTGGCCTGTGCTGTTTTTTTACACGATAGAGTTAAATTTGAGCAGATTTTGCAACCTAAATTGTGACATCACACTCTGCATGCACACCCATCACATTCTGTGTGCACACTTGGATTACTAGGTGATACATCACCCAAACTGGAGGACAGATTTTAACAGGGACTATTACAAAAACAAGAGCAATTTCATCTAGAAACTGAAACAAGGGTATATAATAAACAAATAGGGCAATTTGAACTTATTTTATCCAATACAAACAGAAAAACATTGTATATCAAAAAAGAATCAGATGAGTCATCTCTGGAGTCGATTGGAGAATCGACTTCCTCTTCCAAAAAGATTGACTCCAAATCGATTCTTCAGATAAACTCCTCCTCATAATCTAAAAACCTTAGTGGCTATGACAAAGTACACCGACTCAACAACTGACCAATCCCTGCTATGAAACCAACAAGTGGGCGGAGCTGAGACGAAGAGGACAAGGAAGACAACAAACAGTCGCTGCTGAATGCTGCCTGAAAAGCAGACTATGCTAAGATACAGCTAAGCTATGGGGACGCTGACGTGCACTTCGGCTTTCTGGAAATTTGAAAAGGAGGGCTGTTGCTAAACTGGAAATGCAAACGCACACTTCGGCTGTTTGGAAGTTTCAAAAGCAGGACTAACTAACCCACAACACAGAAACACACCGGTGGTCTGGGATGCTACAAGTGCTAAAGCTATGCTAAGGAGTTAGCGCGGCGCCGCGGGGGACGGAGGATAAACTACAGCTGAGCAGATTCACCACTGACCATTCACAATCAGAAGAGGAGGACATTATACTGTCAAACCGAGTTCAGGTAAGTGAAGCGTGGAACGAACAAAACAGCCAGGTTGCAAAATAAGAATACGATTTATTCAAACAGACATAAATGAATATCTAAAAATACTGATGATGTCCCAGTCACAGTAGAGCAAATACATATAGGAAGGCACTTGACATACAAAACAAGGCACAACATAATTAATACTTTGTTTATCCATGCCTTTTAAATATATATATATTTAACCATTATCCTTTCTTATATATATAGAAACAGAAAAAAAGTGAGTACAAAAACACACTTAATATATAAAGTACTTTAACTACAAATGAGCTTTAAATAATTAAGCTTTTTCAGCTTTGAACTAAGCAGTCACTTCAAATAAATGAGTGACTATATTGATTTGTCTAGACCCACATTACATTATTTGTTTATGTAAATTATGTAAATGAATTTTTAGTTGTTCAGCTAAATGTGATAAGATTAGTAATCAACACTGTGTAAGATAAATGCTTGCATGAGTTGCTGTTGTTTCCAAACACTTCCATTTCCTATAATACAGCTGACAGGGACTGGGGACTATTTAGAAGTGAGGAAATTTTATGACTGGATTCGTTGCACTGGTGGTATTCTATTACAGTTCCATGCCGGAATTCATTAAGCTCCTGAGAGCAACCCATTCTTTCACAAATGTTTGTAAAAACAATCTGCATGCCAGGTGTTTGATTTTACACACCTGTGGCCATGGAAGTGATCAAAACACCTGATTCTGATCATTGGCATGGGTGAGCAAATACTTTTGGCAATATTGTGTATACTTACATCCTGTTATATCATTAGCTGCGGGGTCAGTGGCAGCTTTGGGCATGCACAGTTTAGTTGCATTTTGGACGTGATTGGTGATGTGGGTCTCTAAGAACTGAAAGTCGCTAGATTTGTCGCTAGTCGCGTTATATAAATATAGCGACAAAGTTGCAATGGAGCACAAAAGTAATGTATAATTAGTCATATGAAGTAGGAATTCACTCACTAAAACATCCCGGACACAATAGAATGTCTCTATGCACACCATTATGTGCCTTACAATGTGTTTAATTCCTTATTTCTTTTTTTCATTGCACAACATAATAGTTGTGCATAATAGTTTACTTGTACATTTTGTACATTTGTAATTACTCTGTAAAATATATTTGTGTATGTGCACTACAGTTGTAAACAGGATTTTTTTAATCAGCAGGCTGTAATTTAAAACATTTTACTGCAAGTTATTATTTGTATAACTGTGTATGTGACAAATTAAATGTGATTTGATTTTTTGAAGGATAGAGATTTGGAGAAGGCTTCAGTTCTGGCTATCAACATATACCATAGGATCACTAAATCAGTCGCCACAAAACCAGTATGTCCATAAAAAAGGCCGATATATGTGAAATGTATGAATGTTTATTAGCTTATGTTCATGCCTTGCAATCATGCTGCCAATCACATTAAATTGTGTCTAAGAAGTTAGTGTTGGTATTGTCTCATATGATAATTGCAACAAAAAATTGGTGTTAATAAAAATAGTGTTAGATGTGTGTGTAAATATGGCCCTATGTTGTGTAACTGTGTGAGATGTATTATCATGGAAAAGATGGGTGGTTCTAGCCTCAGCAAGTGAAGAATAGAAAATCACCTCTGTAAATATCAATACTGTGATGATTGCTCCAAGACCACGTTCCAAAAATGCTGGCTAAGAAGAAAATGTTTCCTCCTTCAACTACTATAATAAAGTGTTCATATTTCACTCATGCCACAGTTTCTTTAATCAGCAAAAAGATCTGATTGATTGCTGGGGTTCGCTGCCACTAGCATATAACCTAAGGCCAGTTCTTCTCTTGAAGTACAATAGTAGAAAACGTTACACTTGCACACAGACTAAAATCAAGTTGTTTTTCTTTAAAATGAATTTAGAAAGCTGAATCAAATTATTTCAAAATGAAAACTAAACAATAAAAAGTGTAATCGCTATTAATCTACTTACCTTTCATTTTTTTGTAAAGATATTAGGAAAAGCTTCTAATAATAGATTTTTATATAACGATATGAGATTTGTGATTTAGTATTTCTATAAATGCATTATGTATAAAAATAAGATAATAGTATATTTAAAAATGAAGTTATTGGTTTGATAATATTGCCACAAAGCTTATATCCCACTAAAATGTGTGTGCAGGTGTGCCCACATCGTTCTATCCTGAGTTCTGCTTTTTCCAGTGGACAGGTCATTGTAATCCCCCAGGATTAATCTTTTTCAAAGCTTTAATGTTTAGACTTTTTTAGACACATCATCTTGATTTGTTCATGATTATTAGCAATAGAAGGCAATCCACTGAACAAAAGGTATCGGCCAGGTGTGAGTCGTCTGGTCTGTAGCTGCTGATGACAATTCATGCTTTCAAATGATCATTAGGGAGGTTGGACTGATATCTGGACTTACTATTTTCATGTGGGAAAAATGCTGATTCACAAGTATGTTAATCCACAAATATGTGGCTTTTTTCATATGTTTGAATACTTTTCTTTAACCAAGTTCCAAAACTGTCCCACAGCGGTCCTTGGCTTCCTTTGAATGGCCGTTTACAGGACTAATATTATGTCTTCTAATGCAGATCTGACATCAGTATGTAGCAGTATCCTCTCCTTTATTTTCTTCCATGTTTGCCCCAAACAGCCGTCTCTGCTGAGGTCTTGTCCGAATCAAACTAGCAATTTTTGTCAACACATCCATCACTTTGGGCATTTTTAACAGTTTAGGCCACATTTTAAAGAGGAAGCTACAGTGCCGTGTAGCCGCACGCCGGTTTGTAAATGGTGTGTTAGCAGGAATGACTTTACTGCGACTCGTTAAAGTGTCGCTCTCATGTACCACGCGTCCTTCATTTCTCTAAACTGTGGAGTGTTCCACAGCGATCTACCAATGTGCACCATGCGATCGATGTGCTGGGCAGTTCTGTTGTAAAGCATTCTGAAAGCTCAGGCATTTAAAGATTTATGCCATATTGACAATTTTTTTTATAAAAACATAATGTCTGCTATTTTTTATTAAAGTAGATGTTACATATAGAAACATGTTTTGGTTGGGATCTTTTCTGGGAATTGTGATTATGGCCCACCACTTTTTGGTTTGTTGCTTGTTGTGTATTTTATACACTAAAATAACACATCCTAGATCTCAATGAATAAAATATTTCAGTTGAAAATCTTTATGTAGTAGATAGTGGAAT
>JAOUQT010074004.1:0-10202 GCA_025769995.1 Xyliphius kryptos
TCTATCTATCTATCTATCTATCTATCTATCTATCTATCTATCTATCTATCTATCTATCTATCTATCTATCTATATAACTGACTACAAAAACATTATTGTTAGCTGACATTTATGTTTTAGTTTTTTTTATTGCATTTTCAAAGATTTTATTTTAAATTTCTTACCCTTTTTATTTAAATGCAATCCTTTCTATTAGTAACACCAATCCATCCATCCATTATTTTTAGCAAATTTCTCTACTATCGTCGCGGTGAGGTTCCCCATGCCCATCCAGGGGAGAACGTCTCAGGCGCTGGGAAGAAACACCCAGGACCCAGGACACTCACTCACACACACAAACACACACACTATACAGGGCAATTTGGAGCATTCAATTTACCTTGAATCCATGTTTTGGGACTGTGGTAGGAAACTGGAGAACCCATAGAAAACCCACGTGAACACGGGGAGAACATGGAAACTTCACAAAGATCGGGATTAGAACTGGGAATCCCCAGGACTGAGAGGCAAATGTGCAAACCACTAAGCCACCATGCCGCCCTAGTCACACCCATTGTAAACATTCTTTAATATGGAAACATGACAAAGAAAAAGTAACATCTGGGAGTCACCAAATTTCTAAATCCATTAGTATAATATATGCTTTTGTCAACAGAATACTTATCAGATTTCTTAAGTAAAAATTTGTGGTCCTAGGTAAAAACTAAGTAAAACTAGAGAGAAAAATAAAGTTGACATTTTGGCATTAAGACTCAAAATGTGTTTATTGCACACACTTGTATGAAACAATAAGGTGTTAGAACTGCTAAAAAAAAATTATTGGTGCTCCTCTGCCCATCCTGTAGGACTTTATCACAGACCCCTCACAATTTATCTCAGCTCCCTCTCTCCGCCAGATGATACAGATGATCACTGTAGACAAAAACTACCAGACACAGTTTCTTTCCTCATGCTAATACATACATGCATAGCTGATAGACACTGCGCACAATGACAAATCTGCACAAGCAAAAAAAATCATTGCTTATGGTGCACTTAATAGCTTTGCACCCTAACGCCGACACACCTTTATGTTATGTATGCACACTGTACAGTGAATTGTATTATACTGCAACTAGAGAGATGCTATCATTCTGAAACCAAATTCATTGTATGTGTAACATACTTGGCAAAGTATAGGTTGTATTTTTATCTTATTTCTACTATTTATTTTAATAGAATAGGAAAAAAACTGATCCATAATTTCATCTTTGTCCCATGTACAACATACAATGAAAACGACAAGTCTCCTTGAATCTTTGAAAATTAATCTGGTTCTTGTACTCAAAAGGATATATTCCTTCCTATATGTTTTAAAATGTATAGTTCCTTAATCTTCCAGCAAATCATTGGCGCGTATAGATGAACACTGAATTGTTAACTAAGGACCAAATTTAAGCTTCTTTTATAGTGAGCTACAAGGCTCCTAATCTACTCCTATAGAAAACACATTTAGCTGCCGTATAATTTTTGTTCTGACTCCATATGCGCAAAAGTATTTGGACACACCTCTTAATCTAAATTCAGAGTGTATTATTCTGTTTCATTGCCACATGCATTAGAAATGATGCAGTAATAGGCAATTACCGAAATTCCACTAATGGTCTGTGTACAGCTATATGAGAAGTAGAGACAAAATAGGTGGAGAGCGTTTTCAGTGGCGACGGGAACAGGGGCTTAATGGCATCCACACCAGCTAGCATTTTTTTGCAATTTGTTAATTAAGATATTCCTGTGCTTGAGAAATCTTGTCTCTAGTTCTTAGGCTTCAGAGGCTTGTGGTTAGGGAACCAGCTTCGTGACCTAAAGTTCCCCGAGTTGATTCCTGCGCCCACCGCTCTGGGCACGTGTGCTTACTTCAAGTGTGTGTATTTCATTGCATGGGCGGGTTAAATGCGGAGAACATATTTCTCTGTGTGTAAGAATTGTGGGTACAAAAGAATATTTATTATTTACCGTTTATTTTTTCCCGGTGTGTGACAGTATGTTTCCAAAATTGTGAAAACAGTTTGACTCTTTTTTTTGTTATATACATACAAATTTTACAGGTATTTAGCAGACGCTTTTATCCAAAGTCCCAACTTGGTTGGGATCAGATTACAGGGTTGTGTCAGCACCCTGGAGCACGAACGCACAACCTGCAGATTAATAGTCCAATGCCCTAACCACTGAGCTACCAGTCCTTGTTGGCCAGGTCTTTCTTGTTAACATTGATTATTAAAACTAAATGGTTACCAGCTATCATAAAATAATATGTAAATAAATGTTCCAAAAAAGTGGAAACAATTGTAGCTATAAACATGTTAAAAAATCTCTTTGTTTGTTTTGACAAGCTGTACACTGTACACAAACTGAATACCAAACTGTAACCAGATTGTGCATGAAGAATACATTCCATTTTTCTGAAAAATAATGTGGTATAGCATTGAACTGGTTTTTGGTATAGTGAATGTTTCACATTGCTGAACCCAGTTGGACTGCTGCTGCACGTATGGACGGGTGGCATTCTAGAGAAATGGTGGCTTAGCAATTTAGGTGCTGAACTATGGACCCAAAGACTGATATCAGTCCACCACTTTTGAGACCTTAAAGTCAATAACCTTCAGTTGCTTGGAATGTATTATGTAATGACTTAAAATGTATGATGCTCTCGATTAAGAGTTGCTGTTAATTACTGTAAATGTGCAAGAGGTGACCTGAATTTTCCCTAAACAGCATTTTGCACTTGTATTTTTTGCTGGTGTCTCAAAAAAAAAACCCAACCGTGATCTAATAGTGGTTTTGTAAAATTGAAATTGGAAAAAGGTGGGATGTATAAAAAATACATAAAACAACACAGTGCGTCTTACTTTTAATTGTTCAAGTAAATTTTATTCAATTGCAGACAGTATGAACCTGAAATATGGCATGCTTTGTATAATCAAATGTGTTTAATTTATTAATAAACCTCCATTTGGCTTGCAGTACACTATAAAATAGTTGGGACAAGGCAATCAGAGCTTATAATAATGATGTGGGTGGCACGGTGGCTTATTCGTTAGTACGTTCACCCCATAGTGCTGGGGATCCAGGTTCGAATCCCAATCTGAGTGGAGTTTCCATCTTCTCCAAGTCCGCATGGGTTTTCTTCAGCTTCTCTGGTTTCCACCCATAGTCCAACAACATGGATTTGTGTGAGTGTGTGGTCAGCGTTAAATTGGCACCCTGTCCTGGAGGAAACCCACACAAACACAGGGAGAACATGGACACTCCACCTAGATTGGGATTCGAACCGGGTACCCACAGTGCTGAGAGGCGAATGTGCAAACCACTAAGCCACCGTGCCTCCTGTAGTAAAACAGGACAAAAGAAGAAATTTCTCAATGGAAATCCTCTTAAAGAGATAAATACAAGTCATATCTTATCTTATTTTTGGAATAAAATTTGCTTTTTGGGCTTGAGTCCCGATCTGGGTGGAGTTTCCATGTTCTTCCCGTGTCCACATGGGTTTCCTCCGGGTTCTCCGGTTTCCTCCCACAGTCCAAAAATATGTATTCCAGGTAAATTAAATGCTCTAAATTGCCCCGTTTTGTGTGTGTGCATGTGTGAGTGAGTGTTTGTGCACAGCGATGGATTGGCTTCCTGTTCTGAGTATATCTGCCCAGCGCCCGAGATGTTCTCCCCTGGATGGGCATGGGGAACCCCCCCGCGACCCTAGTAGAGAAATAAGCAGAAGATAATAGATAGAATTAGCTTTTTATGGTGGTTATTGTTATGAGCTACAGATAAAATAGTATTATTGAAAGATGTTATTTGTAATAATCCACATGATAATATGGGTCATCAGTTAGAAATTGTGAACTTTTTGAGAAAGGCCATCACACTCAGGCTACATAAGGCTCCATAAGGCTCCGTCGTGTTAAACGTTTTCTCAAAACGGCCTGAATAAATTGAATAATTTGCTAATGGTATAATCTTTTACATTCGTATGATTCCATTGCCACATAGTGAACCGACTCTTGCAAGTGTCGACTCGTGGGAGCCGTTTGGGTGATTTGAATACATACGGGTCCTAGAGTCGTCATTGAGCAAGACCCCGCTCACGTGTGCCTTTCCTTTCTCGGGCTAAGAGCCGCTCTTGTGGAGGCTTGTCGGCGTTGGCGCGAATGGACGAACATTACGAATAAAAAATACAAATATAATCCTTCGACGAACGTGAATTTCGACCCGCAAAGCAACCTTCGACAATGCCGGCGTACTTTCAAAGACCGGAGAACGCTCTGAAAAGAGCAAATGGTAAGCGCGTGTCTGCCAGAGCTGCATCATGGCGAGGTCGCCATTTTTCTTTGAACGAGAATGCAGGCCGATGAACGAGTCCCAATTTGACAAAACAATACTACATAGGACTGCTATCTAGTGTGGCTGTGGATGGGATGTTGTATGCTTAGTAGTGTTTAAGTATACGATTTGGAACTCAACCATTGTCTTCTAGGCGCAAGCTAACTGCAAAATACAATTAAAATTATATTTTTAGTTACACATGTTTACGCATGTCAAAACTCTTTTTAAAGTTTTATAGTTCGAATAACAGTTGGTGTTATTGCCAGTTATTTTATCAGGATAATCGCGCTACCGAGATTAGCTCCACACGAACTAACGTTTGAAAGAATACTTTTTTTTTATTTTAAAGGAAATTTAGCAACCGGTAGCAGCCAAAAACACAGTAGTAATACTATAATAAAATGGTAATAATAGTAAAACAATGGTCCAAGTAAGAGCCAATCCGATAAACCATATGTTTCTCAGTTTTGAAATGGCTCTGCTGTTACATTCTAAAGTATAGAATAATATATGTTTAATAAATATTTTATTGTTGTAACGTTTTGTGTTTGGTTCAATATGAGTTTGTGGTGATTTCAGTTCTGATTGCATGAGTCTGTTGCAGATCTGCTTCAGTGATTAACATTTACTACGGTATACAGGGGCAATAATTAACAATGAATAAGAAGGGTTCAAATGTATATATCCAGGCCCTTACATGCTTTTGGGTTACTTGCAGCATGATTTTACGTTTCTGGTTTTACTTTTTTGGGCCACTTACGCACCAGATTAGGGCCACACATGGGTAGTTCTGTAGGATCTTTATCAGATGGTTGAACTTTTTTGCCATTGTTCTGTACAAGTACAACTCATTGAAATGCTGTTAGCATCAACCAGAAGTGGAAATGGTAGAAGTGTCTAGATCAGGGGTGGGCAAAGTACGACCCTCGGGCCCGTTGGGCTTTTTAATCCAGCCTGCCAAACTTGTCCAAAACTATTCAACTAAATTATCAATATATTCCGTTATTAATCTTAAATTGCGTCCCTTTTCATGGTTTTGCCTGTGTTAGCACAATAAATGGCGTGCCCCATTGATTAGGTGTTATACGTGCTACAATAATTCTTTACTTTGTGCCTTTTGAGCGTTTTTGTAAAAATAAGTGAACCAAAGGGGACAGCAAAATATGTTTTTACGGAAGTCTGATTAACGACTTTTCAAAGAAAACGAAATCAGTCGACACTTTACCACAAAGCAGCAAACTGGCCTGGCCCCTCGGTCAGATTTTCGATCCCATTGTGGTCCACGAGTCAAAACGTTTGCCCCCACGATTTTTCATCGTGTGGATAATTACAAAAAACAAATTATTTGTAGTTCATGACAATAACCACCATCAAGATGACAGCTTTTCTTCCTGTAGATTGTCTCTCTCGTTTTTGCCTGCAAATCTGCACTAGATTTGCAAGTAAATATTGTCCTCAAAGTACATCCCCAAATAAGAAGAAAAAAGTACAGAAATTCATATAAAACAAAACATTAACCTAAAATTTTAGTTCGTTTGATTTTATGTATAGTATAAGGCACTGTTAAGTTTTTAATATTTTCTGACTTACCAAGTCATATATCAGAACTCTGGCTGTCTAAATTAGAATTCTGACTTTTTATCTCAAAATTCTGCCTTAATATCCCTGAATTCTGACATTTTTACCTATTTTAACCAGTTTATTAAATTTACAAGTGTAAGAGTTTATACATGAACAAGAAACAAATATTGTATACCTCAAGTGCTATAATCGCATTTAAAGAAGAAAATATATATGTAATAGCATGCAACTAAGCTGGTTGAACCACATCATGCATTTGTCATAGTGACACGGGTGGATATTGATGTTAAAGGCTAGGCACCATCTAATATAAAACTGTAAAATATGTAAAAATAGTATAAGTTCCTAACTTGTGATTATCAATGGTTGAACCCCTCTTAATTCAAGGAATATAGTTTAAAAGACTTGCTCTATCTTAAAAGAAAAGCTCTATGCTCTTCGGGGTTTGTATAAACGTCATACCTAACGTGGATGGTGCGCAACAAGCCAAGAAGTTTAACCAGAAGTCAAATTTAAACTGAATGCAAAATGAGAAAAGGTGTGTTGTTTATGGCTGTGGCAGTCCAATGTACAGTGTGACCCCTGTGCACAAATGCACAAAGATCACAATGATTAGTGAACAAAAGTTGTCAACACTGAAAGTGCCCAATGAACCATCCACTTTATTTGTGGTGCTCACTTTATGCCTAATGGCTGAATGTTGTTATAAAAGACTCCCCTTCCACAATCACTGCAAATTCATTCTCTTTGTCTGTTTGTAAAATATCTTTGGAGTCCGTTAACCAGCACTTCAGTATAAGTCATTGCTGGCGCTTCATAGCTTCCTTATTCAACGTATTTAATCAGTGACACCATGTGTAATGTCCTGAAATTTTTGGAGCCAATTTACTTTAAATTTCATTTTACAATAAAGTTGTCAACTCTAAATGTTTTTAACATTATAACTTCACAGTTACATTTTAAAAGGTAAAATAATGTGAAACCTTTAGGGTGCTAAGATCCAGTGCTGTCAGAATGTCTCTGTATGCAAGTTATCAAGTTGTTAAAATACAGTCTGAATGTGTCACTGATTTGGTCTATTGCAGACACTGGTGGAGATAACTGTTTAAACATGTTGCCATTTTCTTTTTCCGCAGAATTTCTGGAGGTTGGCAAAAAGCAGCCGGCTCTTGATGTGCTTTATGATGTCATCAAGAGCAAAAAGCATCGAACATGGCAGAAGATCCACGAGCCGATCATGCTCAAGTATCTGGAGCTGTGTGTGGATCTGCGCAAGAGCCACCTGGCAAAGGAGGGCCTTTACCAGTACAAGAACATCTGTCAGCAGGTTGCCAATGTTTTAAATATCATTTTCTTTGCTTTAACAGTCAGTTCAATAACATTTATCTCTGTGCTATAAAAGATCCATCTCCACATCAGCACTTAAACTCACATTTATTTATCCTTTATAAATACTCTTTCTAATCTTTTCTCATTTATTGCCAGTCTTTAGTACTGTCACATATTTGTTGTTTCTTATACTAGCTCTAAGATTTTGGGTCTCGTGCATCATGTGATGCTTGTGGATTTCTAAATGCTGTAACTGTTGCTAACTTTTCAAACTAAATTGATAGTCATAGATTTACAGAACACACACATATTAAACAGTTTGGACTTTTTACTAATACGATTTACTTATTTGATTCTTGATTTTTGTTTTAATAAAGTCTTTATAAATTTGTGACAGTTGAATAATTTAATTTAAATTTATTACAGGCTTGTTTTCCTTTTTGCTGGATAATTTTTTTTCTGCCACTTTTACAAAACACAGATGTCAAGATACATATTTAGTTTTTAACAATTGCGCTTTAGATTGTATAAAGATTGTATAAAGTAATGCGTATAAAGTCTAGATAAGGTTCTGATTTGTTAAATGGGTAGAATTGTTAAATTAGTAGTCTGAACTGCTTCTAAGTGTTCTTAAGTAATTTTATATTTACAGATAGTGTAGATATTGCTCTGTTTTGTTTTTGTGTTTTTTTTTCAGACTGAATTAAAATGCATTTTGTCTGTCTAAATTTAAAATCTGGACATTGGAAAAAAAAACCACAGTGAGTGAAACTAAAACCGAAAAGCAGTTGACGTGTAAAACTTTAGTGCTCTCTGCTGGAGCAACAGGAAATTACACTCTTAAAACAAAGTTCATCCATTAAAGTGCCTCATTATAAACTCCCAATTGTTTTTCTTATCAGGTAAATATCAAGTCTCTGGAAGATGTGGTACGTGCCTACCTGAAACTGGCTGAGGAGAAGACTGAAACCGCCAAGGAGGAGTCGCAGCAGATGGTGTTGGATATAGAGGATTTGGACAATATTCAGACCCCAGAGAGGTATAACAGAATCCGAAACCATCCAGCCTGTGTAGTTTAATTACAAGCTAACAAATAAATTTGCCTTAAATAATGGCAAATAATTAATTATCTAAATGTGTTTAGGACATGGATGGGAAAAATAAAATATGAATACATCGAGACGTGGTTTAGAAGAGATGTTTTTATTACTCTGGAGGTGCTGGATTAGGAATTTAAAAATGTAAAAATTCACATGAGTTTTGTCTAATTCAAAATTACATGGCCGAATCGTCTCTGTGGCTGATGTAGATTTACAGGTGTAGTTGACTATTTGAAATCGAATAGAATTTGGTTCAAAAAGCCAAACATAGTTAAGTCAAGTGAAATAGAAATTCAGGCATGTCCATAAAGCTTTTTCCTTATATTTGAAAATTGTATATTTAGGATGATATTATAATTACGTCATTAAAATAAACTTTAACAGGACTCTGGCATGTAGCCAAAGTCACTTACAGTGTATATAGTAATGACAGGATCACTGCAAATAATGTGTTAAATGACTACTCACTAGTAAAATGATTATGTATTTTTTTTTTTTTAACTAAAACAGTAGTTTGGCTTGTAATGTTTATACAGAGACCTGTAAATGGAGTAATTAAGCAATCAAAATCAATCACGTACTTTTGTATTTTGAGGTTAGGTGGGGATTGATGTCCACTAGTGCGGTCAAACTAATGTGCTGTTATGTATTGCATACAGTGTGCTGCTGAGTGCTGTGAGTGGAGAAGACACTCAGGATCGAACAGACCGCCTGTTGCTCACTCCTTGGGTCAAATTTTTATGGGAATCTTACCGCCAGTGCCTGGACCTACTCCGAAACAACTCCAAAGTCGAACGACTGTACCATGACATCGCACAGCAAGGTTTGTACTGATCCTCAATCGATAGTACTGTTACAGTGCACAGTGTTTTAAGAGTAAAAAAACCATGCTCTAATAATTCTCTTATAATACAGTCATGTTTATTACTCCTGTTTCCACAGCTTTTAGGTTCTGTCTGCAGTACACGCGGAAGGCTGAATTCCGTAAACTGTGTGATAACCTGCGCATGCACCTGGGCCAGATCCAACGCCACCACAACCAGAGCACAGCCATCAACCTGAACAACCCTGAGAGTCAGTCCATGCACCTGGAAACACGCCTGGTGCAGCTTGATAGCGCCATCAGCATGGAGCTGTGGCAGGTACTGTCTCTGGGTTTCAATGCTTGATCCTGCATGTTTCCTTTTTACAGAGTATAGTTGTTTTGAATTTTACACAAACAAAATACAAGTTGGCTTTGTCTAAGTGACCTGTATGACCTTTGTTTAGGAAGCTTTCAAGGCAGTTGAGGACATCCATGGGTTGTTTGCTCTTTCTAAGAAGCCTCCTAAACCCCAGCTGATGGCAAACTACTACAACAAGGTTTCTACTGTGTTCTGGAAATCTGGAAACGCTCTGTTCCATGCATCCACACTTCATCGACTTTACCATCTGTCCAGAGAAATGAGGAAGAACCTCACCCAGGAGGAAATGCAGAGGTCAGAGTTATATCTTTTGTCTTCCTTTAAAAGTAGAGGGTGTGTGATATCACTGGATTAGATTAGTTCTTTTTCTCATACACTCTTGAAGAAGAGTTACCTTCCATTCATAATCTGTTTGTTGAACGTCATGTTTTCTGCAGGATGTCTACTCGTGTGCTTCTGGCCACACTGTCTATCCCTATAACCCCTGAGCGCACAGATATTGCCCGTCTGTTAGACATGGATGGCATAATAGTGGATAAACAACGTAGACTGGCCACTTTACTTGGTCTGCAGGCTCCACCTACTCGGCAGAGTCTCATCAATGATATGGTATGTTACTGTAATAACTGCTGACTTATTAAAATCATAT
>JAOUQT010074074.1:0-10200 GCA_025769995.1 Xyliphius kryptos
TAAAAATGTAATGAATAAAATATAAAATGCAGGTGGAATATGGACAGAGAGGATGCCAGTACTCTGCACTCCTCTATCATCCAATTACAGTGTGGGCTCTAGTGGCTAATCTCTCCAGAATAGGAGGAGAAAGTTAAGATTTAATCAAGGGCTATATTTGGCCTGTTCCCCTTAAGCTCTAAATCCTTCCGCAGCTCATTTATCCTTAAACCTAATGAAAAGTTCATTTAAATATATGATTATGTTTAACACAATACAAACCTAGCCAACGGTTACAAAACTAAAGATAAGATCATTGTGTTTTATTGCACTGATTGTGTTTTATTGCACTTTAGTGGCCCAATGTTTTACAGAATATAAAATGGCTACATAAATTTAATACTCACTAGCCACAAAGATAGTATTCTGCATTCCGTGGTTGTAACAAATGGTTATTTGAGTTACTGTGGCCATTATATCATCTCGAACAGGTCAGCCCATTCTCATTTGACCTTTCACAACAAGGCATTATCATTTCACAACTGCTGCTCACTGGATATTTTCTCTTTTTTGATCCATTCTCTATAAACTTTAGAATGGTTGTGAGTGAAAATCCCAGTATATCACCAGTTTCTGAAATACTCAGACCAGCCTGTCGGGCAACAACAAACAAGCCACATTCAAGGTCACTTAAGTCACCTTTCCTCCCAATGCTCAGTTTGCACTTCACCGAGTTTTCTTGAACACCTCTTCTTATGTAATTGCACTGAGATCTGGACATGTGATTGGCTGATTAGATATTTGTGTTATCAAAGCAATTGAACAGGTGTACCTAATAAACCTGGTGAGTGTATATATAAACAGTACATTTTAAGTATATCCCTTATTGTACCATATGTACACTTTAATAGAAACAATCACATCACAAACCTAAATTAATTACAATATTGCTTGCTTCATTAGTTATAGAGATACTGTATAATTTCATTGTTACCAAAATTACAGTTTATATTGCTCTTTTATTTGGACAAATGAAATCTAAAGACAATCAGTAGCTATACACAATATTTATTTATAAACAGTCAACAGGGAGCTGGCAAACTGTGGCCCAATAAAATGCTCGGTGAATTATGATATACAGTTAATCACTCCATATACAGTATTTCAAGATGGCTACTGAGTATTCAAATGTGTTTGCTTGTGTGTGTGTGTATACCTCCGCGCTTGCCAGTGTTGTATGGTCTCATAAGAATCCCAAGAGCAGCTGGATTAGTCATGCTGTTTAGGAGCTGAGCCAAATTAGGCTCTGGCAACAAGCCCTTTTTATTGCTCAGCATCTACAAGACAAACACACATTTTTCTTTAATAAAAGCACAATATCACACTGTAGCATCATATATCTCACTAGACCTGGATGTGAGTTGCTAGTCCGGATCGTTATTTTCATATAATTTATGTGTGGCATATGAGTTCCTGTGTGGCAACAGTCAAGACTTATGCTGCTTTCCTTTGCATGGTCCCTATTCCATTGTCACAGTACTTTCCGAGATGTAACTGGCGATGTTGTTAATCCTCCCATAGCCTTTCTTGCACAGATAATAATACACTTCCTTGTTCCTTGGTGCACCGTCTATGACATTTGCAATAGAAAATCCAAATCTATCAAGATTTAGATGCTCGGTCAACTTAACCCAAAACGGATATGTTGGTGTATAAACTGGTATGTAAACTGTTCTGATATACAAAAATTTTGTAACACAGGCTTGGAATGAAATGTTTGTTTTTCTTGGGCATCCAAGACCATTCTGCTTTGACTCAATAATGCAGAACCAATCAAAATCTATTTTTAAACTAAAATTGATAAGGTGCCTATGGCTTTCACCCTGTATTTTGTATATGGCAGACGCGCTTATCCAGAGCGACTTAAACTTCATACAACTGAGTGATCAAGGGTTACGGGCCTTGCTCAAAGACCCAACAGAGTTTAGTGGTGTTGGTATTTGATCTCAAGAATTTCCGGTCAGGGGACGGGTGTCTTAACCACTAAACTAACACTGTCAGATACCATTTAATGTATATATAGAATCTCAATAAATGATACAACATTAATAATAGACATTTTCATGATATGTTTCGCTATAAGATCAGAGATATTTTGCTAAATCACAGGTGAAGCGAGCACACGTGCCCGGAGCAATGAGCAGCCAGCTCACTGCCAAGGGCACTTTAACCATGACTTGTCTGTATTTGGAATCCAACCAGGGACCTTCTGGTTGCAAAGCTAGTTCCTTAACCACAAGCCTACGACTGCCGCACTTACATAAAGGAACAATCTCTATCCTCAAAAAAGCTTTTATACACTGCAATGTTGTATATCATTCACATGGAACAGCCATCAGGAAAAAACTGAAAAGAATATGATTGTATTATAAAGTGTACTCATGGGGAAAGGTGGTGCTGTAATTGTCAGACTGAATTTGTTCTCTAGATGCTCTGGAGTCACCACGCTGCTGCAGCATTTATGTAGTGTTTAAACTAGACCCTAGTGGATTGTCTGGCTTGAAATGAACTCTCCACTCTAGAGTCCCGAGATCTAAAGCTACCGTCTTCAATTTTCATTCACTACAAGATGATTCCAAATATAAACTTCTGGATAAAGTGTTTTGAAGATGTGTGATAAGACGCTATTTATGTCAGAGTCTATAATGAAGATAGTATAATGATAGACCAGTGATAGACCAGTGATATTTGTGTGATATTTTGTAATAAACAACTATGAAAACATGTTTAAAATGTGAAAAAAGACGAGCTTGGGGATATTTGTAAACTCGTAAAAAATAAAATTTAAGTGTTTTCTTTTCTTAACGTTTCTTGAAAGTGAGACTGAGGTGAAAGGATGTTCCTTCTACAGCATCACCCCATAGTTAGCCTTTTTAAACGGGATGGCATATATAGAAGCTAACAGAACCACCAAGTCCAGGACCAAATACGCGATTCACAGTATGAAATATTTGGCTGAAAATCATACACTTAAAACCTGTAAATCAGGCAGAAATGGAGGTGTCGATATAGCAGTCTCTGTAGTCTCTGTGCATTATACAGTGAGGATTTACAGAAGGAAGTTTTGCTGGTGCACGGTTTATCATTTATGTTTTATAATCACATCGTATATTAATTTATGAGTTAATAATTTATAGTGCCATCCTTATAAATGAATATAAAAGATACTTTAGGTGTCTGTAAACATGTCAGATGTGCAACTTGGACCTCATCGTCTCATCCATAATAAGATACATGTTGTTTCTGCACCAGTGGGCAAATGACTCCACCTCATTTACGCAAGTTGAGACTCACAGCTGCTGTATCATTAGTGAACTTGATAAAATGCTCAAGCCACATGTCCGTGGCGTAGACAGAAGAGGAATGAGCATACAGCCCTGAGGGATGCTGGTATTTAGTATGATAGTACTTAAGGTGACATTACAGCTGAGTAAACTAGAAGCCATCTGTTGAGTTGAGGTCAAGCGCTGATGTAACAGCTTTAGTGAATAATTCAAATCATAGTAATAAGCAAGCTGCAGAGCGTTGGGTCTAAGTGGATTTTGGATTCTTTACGCTTTATGATTACTTATTTAAACCACTTCATATATTAAATAGTTAGCACTTATTCGTACCTGGGATTGTGGGATAACTGGGATTGTGGTGGTGACCATGCATGACCTCAGAGATGTTTAAGGTTTCTGTAAACATGTCAGTCAGCTGAACAGCGAATCCTCTGGCATTCTGTCAAGACCAGGATTAGTGCATAAGTTGAGTATCGACAGCAATTTCCTGTCTTTATTTGAACACAGCTGAAGAGAATCTGGAGACTTGCAATATCAGGTGATTCCTGTGGGACATGTGAAATCTGACACAATAGCCTGTGGCATAGGGCTAATTTGGAAGACTGTGACAGGACTGTGTGGCCAATCAGTGAGTGCAGAATGAGCAATATGGCATCTTGTTTTCTCAGGGCTACCTGGCAGGTGGCATATAATGATGGATCGATGATTACGCCACAATGGGTACTAATGTAAGGTGTCGTCCTGCCCACTGCACTGCAAAAGTAAAGATTTACCAGCTATGGGTAAATAGAGGGTGGCATGGTGGCGCAGTGAATAGTGCTGTGGCTTCACTGCAAGAAGATCCTGGGTATAAGCCCCATGTGAGGTGACACTGGAAATGTCTGTGTGTAGATTGAATGTTGTCTCAATGTTCGTGAAGTCCCAATGTTTTCCCCTGGGTATCCGGTTTGCTCCCTTATTCTAAGGACATGCAGGACAGAGAATTTGTTACATATGGCTTCTTTAGTGAGGCACTGTCTCATTCACCTCCTGCCTTTTTATGTAAATTTATGACAGTTCAGCAAGAGTACATGTATGTTTGCTTATATATGCTTATCTCATTGCTACCTTATCTCCCTTTATATGAACATGAAATACCTAGAGAATCATACAAAAATTACATTTACACTCAACAACCACTTTATTAGGTACACCTGTTAAATTGCTTGTTAACGTAAATATCTAATCAGCAAATCGCCTGGCTGCAAGTCAACGCATTTAGGCATGTACGTGTACCAAGAAAATGTAATAAAGTGCAAACCGATCATCGAAATGAGGAAGAAATGTGATTTAAGTGGCTTTGAACGCAGTATGGTTGAAAATATCTAGTGAGCGGCAGTTGTGTGGACAAAAATGCCTTGTTGATGTGAGAGGTCAGAGGGGAATAGGCAGACTAGTTAAAGATGATAGAAAGGCAACAGTAACTCAAACATCCACACGTTTCAACCAGTAATGCATTATAACATCTCTGTTGAAAGTATGCCACGAACAATTAACCTTTATTTTTACCTGCCAAGTCATTAAGAGCATATGGTTATTTACAAAAACATCCTGGCAAGTAGGGTACAAGTGTACAAGGGGGTACATCAATAACAAAAGCAAACAAGGGTACCAAGGTGTACCGAATAAAAGTGACCGGTGAGTGTATAATAAGACATAGAATGTTAGTATTATTTGCTTTTTTAATGATGACAGGAAAGGCAGTGCCTCAACCTGTCGCCCCTGACATCCACAGTGTTGACTCTTGGTTCCAGCCCCCAATTAGTTACTTTACTGGAGAACAGTATCACACTGGTTCAGTTTGATCGTTTGAAATCCAATACTGAAGAGCTTTTGAAACATGGCAGGTGCCGTCGTCCTGAAATTGAATACAACCCAAATCAGGCTTCATGCGGTAGTCAAAAGCTTGGCTCTGTAGGGTTAGACAAAATGTGTGTGTAAAGGAGTTGGCACAAATGGTAGAAGCTCTGATTTCCTCATTAGATCTGAAACGACTGCAAGTAGAATGGCTCCATCCCAATCACACTGAAACCCCATCTGCTGCCTACTGTTCCCCAGGAGGCTTGTGTCGACACAAATGCACACTCAGAGTATAGATATACAGTAGACACTTACATTCACAGACACACACACTGTGTGCATACAAACACTTATAAGTCACAAAGTGTTAAGTGTTGTAATTGTAAATAGATGCTTGTAAGATCTAACACTTCATTTCTCTCTTGGTTTCCGAGGACAGGAACAAAGTGTTGAATTTCATACCACTCAGTATTTATGAGTACAAATCAGTAGGGAACTGGGATTCAAACTAATAAAAAACTACACTGAACAGTCACAATATTAGAAACAGCTCATTAATATAGGGTTGGCCTATTTTTTTAACACTGCTCGTTCGACACTCGTGTCTCGGATCACCCACACGCAGATGGCCGGTGTGCCACCATTGATATTTGTTAATAATACCTATGGTGCACTCATAAAACAGTGGTACAGGAACAGCCCATGAGTGCAGATGTTGCTCTAACACTTGCACCACACAGATAAGCTCTAACTATCTGTCCACAGTCAAAGTCACTCAAGTTTAAACGTAGTTGGTAGATGATGGTTTCTGATATCAAGTAAACAGATCAACATTTTATATGATAGCTGATTGCGAAGTAACTACCAACTGATGCACCCTATTAGAGATAATATGCCACCTACAAGTTTCAACAGTAAGCACTCTAGAAATCCGTAGTTCACTTTACTTGCTGATTAATTGTGTCTGAATCACTATCATTTGAAGTTGACTTCATTTGTGCTCTCATATGGATCATATGGATGTTATTGTAGAATTTGTTTGTATGATTTAATAAATACAGCATTAGGAACACCTTGTGGCAGTTACTTCACAATCGGCTCTCATATAAGGATGTTTATCTTATATGAGCTGGGGCAACATTTACTATGGGTAATATGGGTAAACAGCAACATGAGGTCAAATGGTCAAATTTGAACTTAGACAGATAGTTGGAGCCTGTAGGTTTAGTGCCAATGTCACTGAGTGTACCAAACTATCAATAAACATCCAGCCGAAGGTGAAATAATAAAGCTGATGAAGTGAGCATGAGTTACTATCTTCTTCTTCCTCATCTATCGTCTATGCGAGTTCCTCACATTAGGATCTGGCACATGTTTTACGCCGGATGCCCTTCCTGATTCAACCCTCACCCTTTTGGGCTTAGGACCGGACAATTTAACTTCTCCAATCTACCTAGAATAACAATTTAGCATTTCCAATTTACCTAACATGCATTTTCTTTGGCCTGTGGGAGGAAACCGGAGCACACCCACGCGAACACGGGGAGAACAAGCAAACTCCACACAGAAATTCCCATGCATATCAAAAATATTCGCCACCTAGTGGTTGATCATATAGGTGAGCACTAAACTAGCAAGTTGAACTGACAAAGATGCTGCAGTGGTCATGGGTTCAATTGCATAAGTAGGAGGTTTTCCACATTGTGGAGTCAGATCCCCAACATCAGAGTGCTGCAACTAATCACAAATGTGGCCCACCAGGTTATTAGCCAACATAATCCTTTGATTGTTCAGTGTATTACAGTTGGGAAAGTATTTATATAGTATGGCAAAATAATTCCTCATACTATACACTAATAATGACTAACAACCAGTGTCATCTACTTTTCAGCTTCAGGTTCGCAGTATAAAAGAACCCTGCACAGGCCAATCCATCAGAAAAGATCTCAGAGTTTCTAACCAAATATGTCAGATGTATAGAATATGTATCGAATGGCTGTGTGCACACTCGCCCGTATCGTAACAGCAAGTGGTAGCACAGTAGAGGCACCTGCTAGTCCCCAGGCGTTTCCAGTTTCACACTGCTATGAAAACACGGGAAGTCAGAGCTTGGCAGGGTTTTCACACTAAGCCTGAATCCCCCCCCTCCGTCTATAAATATGTGTGTGTGTGTGTGTTTGTGTGTGTGCTTGTGTTTGTATGAAAGAGAGATTCAGGGAGTCGCTGGGCACATTTGTCGTATGAGCAGGGTGCTGCATGTGGTTTGCAGGGGTGGGGATGCAGAGAAATGTCAACTTGCATTCTTTCTGTTTGGTTTGACATATTCAGTGGGAGAAGGAGAGAGGAGGGTACAACTAGAGACACAAAACAGAGACAGAGGACAGCTCAGAAAATAAATAAGTGTGTAGTGTCAGAAAAACAAATAAAACATTATAAAAAAACATTGAAATTATGCCCTTCGGGATATTTACTTTCCCTACTGTGGTTCATGTACCCACAGTAAATCATTGATGGCTCTGATGTAGCAAAAAAAGCACACACACACACACACACCTGCCTATTCAGCTATGGGAAAAACAAAGAAAGATGGGAGAAAGAAAAAGACGGAAAAGACAGGAAAGATCAAAAATAAAAATTCTAATGAATGCCACTATCCGCGGAGACAGACAGACTATGAGAGCTGCACAGAAACACGAGTGTGTGGGTGCAAATGTGTGGGATTCTTTGTTTCGAGTAAGGGATGTAACACTTTTCTATGAAAGCCCTCCAAAAAATCATGTTAGTATCACAGAGTGAGCGACAATGACTTGCTGCTTTCAGTGATGCTGGAGTAGATTCATATGGTCCATCGTTTTTTTACTGTATGAAACACACATCTTTACTAGAGAAGCCTGCTTTATTTTAGGAACCGGGAAGATAATGGGTAGGCTACATCTGCTATGGGGCACAGTGTGAATACTGTTATTAAACTGCCACTGCCTCTGTCTTGACTTACATTCTTGGAAATGAACGTGTGTATAGAAACAAAAGAGTTAAAGACAGGGGTTTTGTTTTGTTTTTTTTGTGAATGTGTGATGTGATATAGAAAAAGGTAATCAAATGAAGGGGTACTATCACAGCCAAAAGTGATGACAGACACTGGTTCTTGAATAACAGTCTTGATGATCCTTTTCATTCTTGTTCTGGAGAACACAGCTTTCTTTTATCCCAAAAAAATGGAATACTAATTTACCTGACCATTTCCACATTTCCAGTGTGTGATGATCCATCACAGATGGGTCATACCGGACATGGATATAATCACCTCAAAAAATCACCTGTTTATCAGTATTTCCATGTCATGTGCTGCTATTGCTTTGGGGTGGTTGGATGTGCTCTGTGGGAAAGGGATAAGCTGACTGTGCATCCCAAAATCTTGTCAGCCATTGGAGCCTTGGGGAGTCGAATGCTAGTTACTAATGCTCCTGGCTTTCATCACTGTTGTAGTTCCTACCAACTCTGGTAGGTCCTACTCTACCAAATAGCTATCCAGGCTGCACATAATTATTTAGTGTTTTAAATTAATGAATAGGTATAAATAGATGTTCCATTAACAAAGTCGACAAGACACACTCCAAAAGTATTTGCTCACCCATTCAAATTATTGGAATCAGATGTTCCTATCACTTACACGGCTACAAGTGTATATAAATTCTTCAGCATACCAAGACATTTTGGAAAATTCAATGCTCCCAACTTTGTGGGAACAGTTTGGAGCTGGCCACTTTCTCTTTCACCATGACTGTGCACCAGTGTACAAAGCTAGGTCCATAAAGACATGGATGACAGAGTTTGGTGTGGATGAACTTGACTGTCCTGCAAAGAGTCCTGACCTTAACCTGATAGAACATCTTCGGGATGAATTAGAGTGGTGACTGAGAGACTTCTCATCCAACATAAAAACCGCTTCTGGAAGAATGGCCACAAATTCCCATAAACACACTAGTAAACCTTGTGGACAGCCTTCCCAGAAGAATTGAAGCTGTTCTAGCTGCAAAGGGTGGACCAACGTCATTTGAACCCTATGAATTAGGAATACATTTGGAAATATAGTGTATATCAGGTTCATTATAAGATTATGCATTTTGTTTACCTTAAAAATAACAGCGTTTAGCTGCCATGGATTTTACTGTTTGTTACATTAAGTTTTGATGAGTGAGGCACTTTGTTTAGAGCCCAGTGTACAAAAGGTCACAACAATCTGACATTTACTTGATGCTGCTGACCTCTATATGCTGGACTGTCCCATCACCCTAAAAAGAAACTTTGCTTAAACACAGACAGCTGATTTACTGTGACAAAAATGAGATGTGTGATTACAGAGAAAAGAAAGCCAATGATATACATGATGGCTGTTTAACAACTGTGTGTGTGTGTGTTTCTCACCATGTTTCTCACCACTCCCTGTGCAGCAATGAGGGCAGCAAGCGTGCTGCGACCAGATGTTCCTGGGCTGCACAGAGACAAGCGTATCTCTTGACCCTGGATCAGGTATCGGTCCATCTCCAGGAGCACAGCCTCTGCCTGCTCTGCCATCTCATACTCCACCACAGCAAAGCCCCTCACGGCACTGTCCTCATCCTGTGCCAACTACAACACACACATGCCAAAATATGCTTAGCACTCATGTAACACACTGGCATTTTATATAAAACATTTTGTTCGATGTTTAATACATTTCTGTGTTTAAATATCAGGTGTAGCTGCTTTACTGGAGTTTTAAGAGCAGGCAGTGAAATCAATCTGTGTAGACTGAACTGCAATCGAAGAAAGGAGGTGTGTTGGTCAGAAGAGAACACACCATACTGTTCCATTTTTAGTACAAACATTGTTTCATATGTTTCTTTATATGTATTCTGTATTAATGAGTCAGTACAGAATGATTTTACATTTCTAACAAAACATACAAAAATGTCTGCATGTCAGTTTGCAGAATGCAACATATATCATAACAGACCACTTTCTATATTTAGTTTGACTGCCAAAGTCTCCAGGAAAA
>JAOUQT010074082.1:0-10199 GCA_025769995.1 Xyliphius kryptos
TTCAGCTGTGCCTTACAATTGAACACAGGTGTCCTAACAACCAATTAGCCCAAGAAAATCCTTAACCTGGTGGCCATACCAGGAGATTTAATTTAGGCAGAGGACTGAGACTTGATGATAATAGGACTATATGCAAAATAAGCCTCTGTACAAATTTTTTTTTTAATACAAATTTATTTTATTTATTTAAATTCTTTACAAAGAAATCATCTGATACACTTAAATTGCTTGTAAATTGTAAAATGGAAAATATTGTTTGTGGATCCTAAACCTTTTGAGCAGGTGTGTGAGTGTGTATAATATATATATATAAATATGTTTGCATCAGCTAACCAATTAATCCGTTGGTTAGCATCATCACTGATTAACTGTAGAAAAAATATAGATTATGCTTTAGCTTGTACATTCTTTGATTTACTAAATCTGTTGTTGGTCAACATTTTGCAAACTCCTTTATCACAACATTAGTCGTTGCCTCCACGTTTAATGCCATATTCACTGCATGTTTAAACTCATAAATATTACTAATGAACAATAACATCTAAAATCCTGAGAAACTTGTTTGAAATGTTTTATAACAGTATTGCGGTGACAAAATTTAGATCTTGTGTTCCATCTTTACATCTCAACCATTTAATGTACTAATAATTTACTGATTAAAAAGAAAAGATAGTTTTAATTTTTAGCAGCATTCATTCGACAGAAATGAGACAAAATTCAGGTTTCTTTGTTATTCCCAAAAAGTGCATTTTAAATTGTTCTCAATGTGTAATTCTTTATGTGTACCACTAGTGGGTGCAGGGGTACGAAATTTGTGTGTTGGAAATTGACAAATATTTTATAATAATGTCATTTTAACACCATACAGTCTTGGTTCATAAAGCAGTGTAAATTTTTTACAAATTTATGAAAAGTGATTGTTCTTATGCCATATCTCCTTAAACATCACGGACCTTAAAGCCAGTTTAGAGTGTGGTTTGGAGCAGCTGTGGTGGCCTAACCTCAACAAAAGCAAACCCTTTTTGAAGTAATTTGGAATTAGGGCTGCAAATAGCTATGATTTTCAGATTGAATTGACAATTTTTAAAAATTTGGTAATTATTTGATTTGTTGATTTGCTTAAATTGTGTCTAAATTGGTTTCTTTCTCGCTGTGTATTTTATTTCATCTTTAGAACCCTATTTTTAAAAAGGTGTCCTTACATTTCGATTAACATTATTTTTTAGTTTACTATTTGGTCACATTACTGGACACTGATGAATTAATAATATGCTGGCTGTTTTTTAAATCATGGAGTCATAAAGCATGTAGTAGCTGATAAATTTCAGTTTTAATTGTTTTACCCGTGACAGACTGTAAATGCTAAAATGTATTTTGTTAGGCTGTGCATATTGGGATGCATGTTTGTTCAGTTTGCTGTACTGAATCCTTTCCATCTTCTTTCTTGTAGCTTGCTGAGAAAGGAAAGTCTTTTGTGGACATCCAGGGCCTCACAGCCTCCACCATGGAGATCCTGTTGGACTTTGTTTACACAGAAACTGTGCTTGTTACGGTTGAGAATGTACAAGAGCTGCTTCCCGCTGCCTGTCTGCTGCAGCTTAAAGGTGACCACTCACAAAATGGCTGCCAGAGGTCATGTGACACAGTTTGCTATGGTATATTTGGTTTTGTGATCTAGATTTCTATCGAGGCAGAGGCCTGTCAGAGCAGGATTACTGAAATGCAGTCTCAACATGCCATAGACATAAACAAGGAGCACTCACAAACAAGTGGCTGCATTGTTAAGCACACACTTTTTAATTTGGGTTTGTGTACTTTTGATTACATTCATGCAATTTGGTAGCTTGACATTTTTTGTTTAGTGTTTTTGTGGAAAATAACTTTCGATGAGGTTTTAATGCGGTTAATGTTTCTTAATATGAAAATCATCACTATTTAAAAAAAAAAAGTAATCTATTTTACACTGAGTCAATGTCATTGAGCATCTAGTGATGCTCTTGGGTTTCTATAGTACTATTTTGTTAACAGAAGTGTTCATCTCATCTATACTACACCTATACTAGGGACTAGAGTTGTGAGGGAGGCCCATGCCAATCATTCGTACGTCACTCATACGTTTTTGTTTTGGTCCGTATATGGTGGTGATTTATCAATGCAGTAAATCCCTCACGCAAATAATAAAAGTTCCATGAAATATTATGACATTTAAAGTTTGTTTCATCCATCCAGACTCAGCACCCGCTTCGCATTTAGGATCTTCACTACATCAAACAGAACATAGTGTCCACATGGTATTGGGTGTCTGTAGCTGGCGGTGATGTGTTTACACTTCTTTGTGCTGTTGCACTGGGGGCTGTGCATGTTGGAGACAGCACAATCCTGTGCTTTTGAGAAAACAACAGGAAATGACCCACTGCAGTCTGTCATTACTGTTTAACTGCAGTTTATTTGCTTACTGAGAGCTAAAGATTCATGACTACTTCTCTGTTGTGCTTTTCCCCATGTGCCCCTAGGTGGGCCAGATTCAAACCTCACAGCTTCACATGCTGTCCAAATCCAACGTGCTTAATGTGCAAGTACTGAGAAAGTGCACTGCTGGGATTTTAAATAACATATGCATGTTAGTTAAATTAAAGTGGAAACAAATTCTTCACCATTTTAACAGTTCTGAATACTAAATAATTCCTTGCTTTCATTAGGAACAGATGAACTCCTGTGTTTTAGGAAAAGTTATAACAAAAGATTGAAAAGAAGTGCAAAAGCAGCAGGCAGTTATTTGCCCATTAAGTTTAAAAGCTTTGGCACTTGTATTTAAATAGATTCTAAGACTTATTTGTGTATATTTGCTGCAAAGGTTGCAAATAATGTTTTGTTGTATAATTTTATCAGACCTTGTCAGTTGGGTTCTTATTTTCATTCGAATTGCAATCAAAAACAGTTTTTGATCTTTATACACAATGCTTGAAAGTTGTCCCCATTGTGTTGGCTATTTCATTTTTATCTTTTGTATACTCTATCGGCCAGTTTACACTGATCCTGATTCTTGGTGTTTTATTGTGAAGGTTTGTTTAAGCCAGGTCACCAGGTCTGTCCTCAACCCTAGTTTACAAACGATTAACACCACGTCATTATTATTAATAATAATAATAATAATAATAATAGTTATTTAGCTGATACTTTTATCCAAAGTGACTTACAAGTCATCAGAACACAGGGTTGTTACAGTCACCCCTGGAGCAATTAGGGTTAAGGGTCTTGCTCAAGGACCCAGATTGGTAACTTCAGTGGGATTTGAATCCACAACCTTCAGATTGATAGTCCAAAGCTTTTACCACTGAGCTACCACACCCTGGTATTGTGCAGATGATTTATTCAAAGCGACTTGCTAGTATCCCAACTTGATGGTTGGCATCATAGCACAAGGTCTGTCATGATACAGCTTCCCTGTCAGGTTTTAACCCTCAGCTGTCATATTTATAGCCAAAAACACTAATTATGCTACCATGTGCCTTCACCAATAGGCTAGAGAAAGGGGTTTAAAATTGGTAATGCAGAGTGATGACCAAAGTTTGAACTTGATAAAAACAAGAAGCAAAGTAAGCAGAGTGGATAGACCAGACCCAGTAAACGACATCATTCGGGACTCCGGGTTGCACTTTGAATTAAGAAAATGTAGAACTGTACAATAAAATAAACATTTTGTTTTAATCTTTATTTATTGCTACAGTGCTCGGAACTTTTAACTAGAAAACTTCAGAGGTTTCAAACAACTAAAACTAAAGACAGATCAGGTTATTGTGTTCTTATATTTACTCCATATTGCTTTGCTAATAAATTTGTGTCATTCAAACCCAAAATATGCTTTTTTAAAACAATTTCAAGAGTCATGAAGAAAGTATATCCAATATGTATGAGTCCTACTTTTTTTCACGTGCCCCCGTTGTATGTTTTACACAGGTGTGAAAAGGGCTTGCTGCGACTTCCTCAACAGTCAGCTAGACCCTTCCAACTGCCTGGGTATCCGAGACTTTGCAGAGACACATAACTGTGTCGAGTTAATGCAGGCGGCCGAACTTTTTTCACAGAAACATTTTTCCGAGGTGGTGCAACATGAGGAGTTTATGCTCCTTAGCCAGAGTGAGGTGGAGAAACTGGTCAAGTGTGATGAGATTCAGGTAAGATTTTATTTTGCTTTACCTTCAAACACATTCATATGTTTCATAAATTCATTATTTAAAAAAAGATGCTTGCTGCCGTCGTAGTGGAAGTTGGAGTGTTTTTTTTTTATTATTTTTAGATTTGGGTATCTCAGGAGGATATCTGTTTGTAAAGTATTACTGTGCAACTTACTGTGCCATTTATTAGTAAGAAAAAATAGATATAAACCCATCTCACTTGTTTATTTTTACCAGGTAAACCAATACAACAAAACAAAATTTAGAAATAATCATTTCTGTCATTCAGAAACAAAACCAAAAACAAATCAGTGACCAATTTAGCCACCTTTCTTTACATTGACACTCAAAAGCCTTCCATCCATAAATTGGTGCTTGATTGTATACGATCAACATTGCGTGCAGCAGCCACCAAAGCCTCCCAGACAGTGTTCAGAGAGGTGTACTGTTTTCCCTCCCTGTAGATCTCACATTTTATGAGGGACCCCAGGTTCTCTACGGGGTTCAGATGAACAAGGGGGCCATGTTATTATTTTTTCTTTTTTTAGACCTTTACTGGTATTTGGATGCATGTGATGGAGCATTGTCCTGCATGAAAATCATGCCTTTCTTAAATGATACCGATATCTTCCTGTACCACTGCTTTAAAAAAAGGTGTCTTCCAGAAACTGGCAGTAGATCTGGAGTTTTACTCCATCCTCAACCTGAAAAGGTCCCTCAAAATCATCTTTGATACCAGCCCATACCAATATCCCACCTCCACCTTGCTGCCATCGAAGTGGAGCTCTCTGCCCTTTACTGATCCAGCCTCGGACCCATCCATCTGGCCCATCAAGATTCCCTCTCATTTCATCGGTCCGTAAAACCATAGAAAAATCAGTCTTAAGATATTTCTTGGCCCAGTCTTGATGTTTTATCTTATGTTTTTTGTTCAAAGGTGGTCATTTTTCAGCCTTTCTTACCCTGGCCATGTCCCTGAGTATCGCGCACCTTGTGCTTTTTGATACTTCAGTAACGTTGCAGCTCTAAAATATGGCAAAACTGGTGGCAGATGGCATCTTGGCAGCTTCACGCTTGATTTTACTCAATTCATGGGCAGTTATTTTACACCTTTCTTTTAACACGCTTCTCTGTTGGCTATTGGCCATGAAACTCTTGACTGTTTGGTGATCACGCTTCAAAGGTTTGGTAGTTTTAAGACTTCTACATTCCTCTGCAAGATGTTTCACAAATTTTGACTTTTTAGAGTCCAACAAATCTCTTTTCTGACCCATTTTTGAAAGGAAAGGAATTTGCCTAATAATTAAGCACACCTTATATAGGGTGTTGATGTCATTAGACCACTCCCCTTCTCATTAGAGATGCACATCACCTGATTTATTTAATTGATAGATGGCTTTCAAGCCTATACAGCTTAGAGTAGGACAGCATGTATAAAAAGTATGATGTGATCAAAATATTCATTTGCCTAATAATTCTGCACACAGTGTACATTCAGTAGTGTGCAAATTAAGTGCACAGTGAGTGAACATGGTGTTTAAAAAGTAGCCTGACCCACCCACCCCCACCACCGCCACATAGGTCTTGGTGCAGTGTTTAAATGATTCCCCTCTCAAATAATATCTGCTTTGTAGTCGTACAAGGAGGATGCTGACCATTTTAATGAATAGCATCCCAACATAAAACATTAAAATAAGGATTACATTTAAATTGCCTGACCAAGCCAGTTTCCTGTCTGTCACTGTAACACTGCACCTGGATTTAAGGAATCTTATCTCAACCATTCATCACCTAAACAATTCACATTTTTTACTTTTACAGTGACTGTATGTGTAATTACATATGTACTTCTAAAGGATGCAGATATTTAGTTTTTCTAGGTATTTTAATCAGATTTTATTTGTCTAAGATTTTAAATATTTGTTTAGTCAAAACATTTCTGCATTAATATCCTTACTGACTTTATTCAGTTAAGAATCATTGCATTTTTAAAAGGATTGTACAGATGAGCAGAGATGAGATAATTGTTTTTGTACTTAATTTAAAACAATAAGATTAATTAATTTCCAGAGCCTTTTAAATCGTCGTGGTGACATTCATAAGAAAAATACATTATTATGCCAGTAGTTGAAACTTTAGACCAAGTGGCGCTTCTCACACAGAACAAATATAAAGTTAAACTTGCAGCACAGTCTGTTTACTTTGTTTTTTCATTCAAATGGATAAACCCTGTATTTTGAAGCACACTGATTTAGTTTTTCTTTGATTTTCACAAAATAATTGACTTTTGAGTTGCCTTTTTTCAACAGCAAAATGTCATTTTGTGTTAACATTAAAAAATAAAAAAGAAGAAACTGCTTTGTTCCTGTGATTTCTGGCACTTTTTAGTTAATAATTGTATAATTGTAATTATTTCTCAGACAATAAACATGCTATCACAATTTTGAATCGTCTTACGCCTACACCAAGCGATTTTGACATGGCAGTGTAAAGAACATGAACACGTTTACATAAGAACGGCTTAGCTAAAGCTTTTTTAGGTCTGTTTTACGGCATTGTAAAAGTTCTTTATTTTGGGTATAATGGAGGCAGTGATGACATTATCTATAGGTGTGATTTAAACAATGAAAATTAACTGAATGCTTATAGTTGGGACTTTAATAGTTTCCAGGATTTTCTTGCCCTGTAGTGAAGTCCTAAAATTGAAATGTTAGGTTTTACAATTGTTTATTGTAACATGTTTATGTAGTATAATAAAACATTCACTAGATTTTTACAAACTGTATTATGTGTCTTTTTTTTACAGTATGAGAATTAATTAACTCAACATAGTTTATTTGGCCACTAAATGATTTTTTGTCTAATCTATGTGTAGTGTATATTTCTTTTCTATAGTTTTGTTGTAAAACAATATTAAATCAACAAAGTAACAGTGCATGAAGTCTTTAACATTTTTTCTAGTGCAGACAGTGAGGTGGGTTGAGAAACAGTAAAGCATTTTGTTGATACATCATTTTACTAGCTGTGTGTTCTCCTCAGGTGTTAGTTCTTCACAGGATTAAAAAAGCGTTTTTAACAGACATTATTTTTTCGTAGGTGGACTCTGAAGAACCCGTGTTTGAGGCTGTGTTGAACTGGGTAAAGCACAACAGGAAGGAGCGTGAGCCATACCTATCTGACATGCTGGAATATGTGCGCTTGCCTCTGCTAACGCCACGTTACATTACTGACGTCATTGATTCAGAGGTCAGGTTCTTTGTTGTATTTTACTTTTGGTTGTAGTGGTGACTACTGCTACTTAATAAAAAGTCTGTCAATTAAAAAGCGAATAAATTTCCTGAAAGTTTATTAGAAAATTAAGTAAAAACCACAATCTAAAATTTGTTTAGATTTTTTTTTTTTTATAATTTTTTTTTAATTGGCAAAGGTCCTTTTAAGTATATAATAAGGCAATAAAGCACAAGAGGGCATGAATTATTGTGTATAAACCATGAAAAAGAGGTGTTAGTCGGCACAGTGCCTACACCTCTTTCTTTTGTTTATTCACAATAATGCACAACTTCGTGTCTTATTGCTTTTAAAAAATGGTTACAAACACTATTATTAAAAAAAATAGTTTGATTCATAAATATGTTGACTGAAAGAAAAAACGTTAATAAACTCGTCTTCCGCGACATAATACAGTCCATTTTTGAAAATGAACCCTGACCAGTTTAAAAGATTTCCAGTTTCTTTAACAACCAGATGCTGCCATCTAGGGGCTAAAATACAGAACGCAGTTTGTGAAAAACGTAGAAAAAACAATATATTTTATATTGCGCATTTATATGAATGTGAAGCGGTCAGAGGTGTGGGTTATTGTGAATGTCACATCTAGACAAGCAGCTCATTTAATCAGATTTAAGGAACTGAACTACCCGTTTTATGAGAATATATAAACAAACTTAAAATGTGTTGTCTACAGCACACACCAAAATGATAGGACAGAAATGCATGTAATAATGTCATGTTAAAAGTTACGTTATCGTTTTTTATGAAATCACACACACTGTGTCTGATGCCACCTTGTTTGACCTTCACAATGGGGCCTGGTGTTGTCCTGCTAAAATAAGCGTGGCTGTTTTGGACAAAACCATTACCACTGTCTGTAAAATAAAAAATATTTGTGGACACTGATGAATGTCCATACCATAAAGATCTTTAAAAAAGGTCAATTTCATTTTTGGTTTACAAAAACTCTATCTGTTGTTCTTGAGTGCTTCATTGTGTTCTCATCTGACCTCATATTTCCAGTCTCTGTGGAAACGGTGAGATCATTATGAGTCTGATTTTAACCCCAAACCAACCTAGTTTTTGCATAAATTCAGCTACTTGTTTTAAGTACTTTAAAGACCATGTGGCTTTCTCTAACCGTGTAGCGTGACACTTTCTTGTGCAATGTTGTCTGAGGGTTTGAAGGTCAGGTCTTTTGAGTAGTGGCATTACCCTGCAAGGACTAAGATTTTATGGAATTTTACAGTGTCTAGTATTTTTATCTACTCTAGAATTTTATTTTATTTTTTTACTTTTTTTTGGCAATTATATAAATTTACCATTTAACATTTTAACAGTTTTTACCGACCTTCAAATATGAAGCCTGAGCTATTGATTATTGCTTTTAAAGAAGTCATGCCACTTTTTTCCGGTTACCAGCATTATAGGGTAATTTTAAAAACTTGTCATTTTATTTATCCCAACTACAATTTGATGAAATTCATAATTATGTATTTATATAAACAACAAATAATTTTATTAGGTAAAAAATTGCATTTTTGCAGACAAAAATTGAATACATTTTGAATACATTTGACCCTTTTTCAGAAATTGTGTACTTTAAAACAACCACCAACATAAAGTATATGCACAATATCTTGTATATTAAACCAACAGAGAAAAATACTTTTCTTTTAGGGCAGGCAAGCAAATATCTTGGCATTTGTTCAGAAGCTGGTAGGAAACTGGAGAGGCAGGAAAATCAGTGTTAAGTTCAACACTTTAAACATTGAAATAATTGCTTACATGTTAATCTTAAAACCACTTAAACTCTAATCTTATAAAAACGTAGGCTTTTTTAAAATTCACGTTAATCCATTTTGAATGCTCGTACTAATAGTCTGTTAATCCTATAATGTTCATGACCTTGCATTATTGTTCCGCTGAATGGAGCAACAGAAATCCTTACCAACACAAAAGTTTTCTTTAGGAACATCATTTTAGCTATTCAATAAACTTATTCAAAATGATGAGCCTTGTTTAAAATAAATAACAATACGTATTTGACCTGTACAGCTGCAAAACCTATTTGTACTCTTGTATACACGTTGTTTTTCTTTTTTTATTTAGAAATACAATCAACATAAAAGTCCATTATTAAGAGGCTCATGTAACATAGATAATTGGAAAGAGATTTTATAGTTGAAACTATATCACACTTATTAGAGTTTCAAGCACAAAGTGCATAAAAACCTCTTGTAATTGCTAAGATTTTTCCTGTTATTATTCTTTTTCTCGGTTTAAACATATTGGGCAGCCAAGACCGTAAGTCATATTGACACCACACTTGAATGGTAGGTGCAGCTACTGTGCATCTTCTCCAATAACAAAATTCACACAGCTTGGCCTATAATTGACACACTAATGCGGCTTCTAAATCTTGCTCAAAAATTTTCAGACTACACACATTTTTTCCAGACTCTTAGATTTCAAACGAACAACTTTGCAATTTGGGCCCATATGCTACATCCATTTAGATATTTGCTAATTAGCAACTCCCCTGTGTTTGGTGTCAAAAAATAGTATTTCAATAATAAATGGTTGGGGGTTCAAATCCCAGGTCCACTGTAGTTACCAATGTGGGTCCATGAGCAAGACCCTTAATCCTCATTTCTCCAGAGTTCTGTATCAACCCTGTGTTCTGACCCCAACCCTGTGTTCTGACACCTGTAAGTCACTTTGGCTTAAAGCGTCTGCTAAATAACTAAATAT
>JAOUQT010074092.1:0-10199 GCA_025769995.1 Xyliphius kryptos
ATATATGATTAGCCGATCAAGTCGTAGCCGACTCTCGGTCACTTTATGAATCACTCTTCTCCACGCCTTTTTTTTTGAAAGCGCTTCATCGTGATTCACAAAGTATTTTGGCACGATAGTGGAGTAGTTTGCCATTGCTTTCTCAACCCCTCCCATTTATCCGGACTTGGGACCGGCATGCAACTGTTTCCAGTTACACGGCTGGATCGGTTCCCTGACCGGGAATCGAACCCGAGCCGCGGCGGTGAGAGCGCCGAATCCTAGCCACTAGACCATCAGGGAGCCTCTTGATAAAATGAACAAAAAATTGTTATACTCAAAGTGGCATTTTGTCATGTGTGCCATGAACCTGTTACCTTTGTTTTGCTTCATAATTGCTTTGTGTTTGGGTTGTACAGTAGTTATCCGCTCATCTGTGTAGTACAAAGCCACAGACGATGGGGTAAAGGACGAGGGGTGCAGAGAGCAGGAGAGCTCTGCTTGCGGTCCAGATGGGGTCACTGCCAATGTCATTGAGGGTGGGGCTCCTAGGACCTTCACTGCCCGGAGAGACTCACCTCTTCGCTCACTGGAAGGTCCTTCTGCGGGTCTGTCTGTTGAAAAGCTATCATCCGTCCTTCCCCAGGACTTCACCCTGGAGGCCATCCAGCCCAGACTGCACCCTGGAGGCCATCTAGCCCAGAGACTGCACCTTGGAGGCGGTCCAGCCCAGAGACTGCACCCTAAAGGCTGTCCAGCCCAGAGAATGAACCCTGGAGGCTTTCCAGCCCAGTGACTCAACACTGGAGGCCGTCCAACCCAAAGACTGCACCCTGGAGGCCATCCAGCCCAGAGACTGCACCCGTGATTTCCACTTTGATTTTGAGTATGATTTCGAATCTAGATCTCCATGGGATGATAATTTTGATTAAAATTTTGATATTTTTTACGTTATTTTGTTCTTAACGCATTCCACTATCTACTAAATATTTTTTTTAACTGGAATATTTTATTCATTATGATTGTATTTGTTATTTCGTGTTCCCTTCATTTTTTAAGCAGTGTAGTTTGTCTGGGCTTTATTTTTCATAGTAGTAAAAGGATAAATCCCCCAACCTCTATATTTACAAATGTTGTTATTTAATAATTAAGAACCCTTTAACTTGGGGAATTATTTAGACATCAGACCAGAAGGCTGCACTTAAAAGTTTATACCTGCATGTTTTTCTCTGTCTCATCTGCTATACTTTATGGGGAACAGCCCACCTCCCACATCTTGCTAAAGGAAACAATATGAATGTGTAATGCAGTTATCTCCCTACTGATGCATGAAGCTTTGTGTCTGCTTCTTGTCAAGACCTTGCCAATAAAGTCAATTTGCTCAGGCTCCACACAATTTAATATTTCTCTAATTAGATAAACAAGGATATTGCGTAGGCTGGCTGTATTGATAGAAGGAAATAATTATACTTGGCTCAGAATAATTTAACCCGCAGCGCATTACAGTAAACTCCATAAAATCCTGACCAGCACCCTTTGCCACAGCCAGGTTTTTATTGTTATGTGATAAGAGTCTGGGAGGATGCAGAACAACCAGAAGATGGAAAAACAGGCGTTTTAAAAGAGAGTGATAGAATGGACATGGAGCAAATAAAATGTATCCATTAATGGAAGATATTTATGCATTTATGTATGATGACTTTTGCATTTCAACCTTTCTATAAAGTTCAATTGAAAGTAAAACATTTCAACAATTAAAGTATACTGTATAATTAAAGTATACATAAAGTATACTACATGACGCAGAAAACACATTTGTACCAGTAAAAATTATATTATACAATGATTAGGCCTCTTGGGCAGTTCATTGCCATACCACTGCCCCAGTAATCATCAGATGTTTTTAGTGATCACCATTATTGTATTTACTGTGCTGACAACAGTGTCAATGATTATACTGAATAACTTAACAATGTAATGTAAAACACCGCAAAAAATACAAACAACCTAACAAGTTTTCTTTCTCTACTTTACTTTACTTTTTGAAGTGCCCTCATAGCTATCAAACTTAACCTCTGTGAATATATGTGGTGAAGCATTCAAGGTGTGCTGGCAACGAAACACAATACACCTTGATCATGTCTTTAAATGAAAGCTGAATTTATCAACCTGAAGATGAGTAGTCCCATCTCTGCCTGTAATTATTTAAGATCTATCTTTAGTTAATTATTGTGATTAGCATTATCAGTTCCAAGTGAGTGCATAATTTAGAGACTGGGGCTTAACCAAGCATTTATGTTTAACAGAACATTTGTTTTTAGGAAACGTGATGGAAACAGACAGATGAAAAAGGAACAACTATTTTAATCATATTAGAACTGCAAATGTAAATCGATCAAAGGAACAACTATTTTAATCATATTAGAACTGCAGATGTAAATCGATCAAGATTGCTGCAAGTTTATTGGTAGTCAGGGATTACAAAAGCCTAAATTATTTTTTTTTTATGCTATGGTATTTTCTACTGAAAAAACATAATTTCTCCTAACTGAAAATAAAAAATGTTTGAAACTGTTCATAACAATTTAAACACATTTCATGACTTATGATGCATCTCCTGGTTCGAATCCCAATCTGGGTGGAGTTTCCATGTTCTCCCCGTGTCTGCGTGGATTTCCAAAAACATGGATTCAAGGTAAATTGAATGCTCGTAATTGCCCTCTATAGTGTGTGTTTGTTTTACTGTGTGAGTGAGTGTGTGTGCAGTGATGGATTTGCGCCCTGTCCTGGGTGTATCTGCTCAGCGCCTGAGACGTTCACACCTGGATGGGCATGAGGAAACCCCACTGCGACCCTAGTACAGGATTAAGCGGAAGATAATGAATGAATACATTCTTAATCTTTTAAAAGGGTTGCTGGGCACATACTCACTCACAAACAAATACACACACAGACTATAAGAGGAATTTAGAGCAGCCAATTTCCATTGAATCCATGTTTTTGGACTGTGGGAGGAAACCGTAGAACACCGGAGGAAATCCCTAAAGACACGGGGAGAACATGGAAACTCCATTCAGATTGGGATTTGAACTGGCGATCCCCAGTGCTGAGAGGTAAATGTGCTAACCACTAAGCCACCATATTGCCCTGTTTTTATCACATATTATATATAATATTTTTCAAAAGAACCACTATACTACAGTGTAGTTCCTGCTTTTGCCGGTTTCCTTTTTTTCCTCTAGGTGCCATTTTGTTTTTGCTTGTTTTTCCTCACTGGTTTAATTGGCATATTATGTTAATATGCATAACTTTTTTTGTCACGTTTTCTTCCATCTTCCTGATTCATTTCCTCCAACTACTTTTGTTTTTGTATTGTTTGTGGTGTTGTATCCTTTGTTTTTCTGCTGTCTAGCTTTAGTTTATCTCCACCTGAGCACATATATCAGGTGCTTTGTATTACATGCTCTTGTTAATGACTGCATTTATCCTGTTTTTTTTATTGCTCACTGTCTAATTTGTATACGTTTATTTTTAAAAATAATTCACACATCACATCTCATTTTTGTTTATTCATGATTGGTCCTTATTTTATTTTATTAGTGCCTCTGTTTCATTCGGTCATTGGCCTTTGTCAGTTTTATGTCGTATTTGTGCTTTCTAGTCCTTTTCTTGTTGCTACGCCGTTGATGCTGATATGACTGAATTCTTTCATCTCTGACACTGGTTTCCTTTTGCCTTATGTTCTTGTTTTTTTTATGAATAAACTCCATCTTCTTTGTTTAATTCAAGCTTTCGGCATTGCTTTGTCATGCTCACTTCTGCCACCTGGTGAATGCATGTAACTGGGTGGGGACATTTTTTTTTCTTTAAACTTGTTAGACCTTAGATGCACATTTTTTGTCTTTTTGTCTTTTTTTAAATAATCATTTTCCTTACTTACTTGGGTTGTCCAAATGGTAGTTTATTGCTTTCCTAAGAAAGCTTTATCTTAATGTACATTGGGAGTAGATCACTGGGAGTAAAACCAGGATGCAGGTGGGTGTGAGGCTAAATAGTTTCATTTGCCCCAATAAACTTTCTCTTTTTTGTACCTGATACTATCTTTTTTTCACTGCATACAGAAGAAGAGATGACTATACATGTTAATGAATAGCAGGTGCCACCATTTAACTGATCTGAATCTCGTTTATGACTTCTGCTTCATTCACACCCTTATGTCACATACAGTAAGCTTTTTGTAAAAATGTATCAAGCTATTTAACAATTAAAAAAAATCTTCACTACACGGAAGCTACCACCCACCTAATTAATGCCAGCTCAGTTCAAAATGAGTCAGATACATGCACACACATTTTGTTAAAGCCTGCTGCAGTGGATCCACCTAAATTCTACGGTTGGTGAAAGATGTCTTAGACGTCGATAACAGTTTTAAACACATATTTAGTTGTCACAAATTGTCACAATCACTGCTAAAAATTGTTTCAGAAAAAACATGTAAGTTTATAAATAGATGTCTAAAAGTTTGTAAACCCTTAAGAACTATTTAGATTTGTAGATTGCTAAGAAGTACAGCAAACCCTATTTAAAATCTATTTTTGTAGATATTCATATTTTAAATACTTTAAAAAAATGCATTAAAACATTAAAAGATTTAAAAATTAGGTATCTACATCTCAAATAAACAACAATGCCTGACTAATTATACCATGTCAGTATTCATTTATTGAAAATCTAGAATTAGTGTGTAAAAATTTATTGCACCATACTACTTCCATAAGAATTTGACTGGGACGTTGTATTCAGGTAGTGCTTGTCATATATCCTTGAGTAATTGATCATCAGCATAATCTGTACCTATTAAAAGATTTTAGATTTTTTTCTGATCTGGGGAATTTAAGTATGTTATAAACGAGGAAAGACATCAGCAGTAATGTTAGAGAAGCAAATGTATTTGCCAGTTAATTTAAAAGTGTTACAAGGCCATTTTCATACTGTATTTAAGAATATTTTTAAGATTACGCTTAATGGTAATTCTAAGTACACCAGATCATTCTAGTGTCAAATAAGAGACATGCTCACGTGTTCTCTAATTTTCAGTATCAACATTTTTTTTATCTAATAGTTGTCTTTTGGCTTTTATTTGTTAGAGGTGAATAATAGTTATAGGACACTGATTAAAAAGGCCTGCATTTAACCATATGCATGTATTATGTAGCTAGAAGAAATAGGATTACGTAAAAACATTATTTTGGCAGAATAACACTACAGTACATGTTAAAATGTTGGTATAAATTCAAACAGAGGCAATTTACCTCTGTTACACAATTTGTTGAGGAGATAAATGTACCACATAGGGTTTCAGTAAAGAGATTTGCTCTTAGGCGAGACTGCAGTTTCACCAATAAAACAGTTGGGTGCAAATAAACTGTGGAAAACATCAACACCTTGTAAACATTACAAGGGTACACTGGATAAGAAAGTGGATGAAGTGCTTTGGTGTAAATATGTTGATGTTGTATGTTGGTTTTGTGAGATTTTTAAAAGTACATCAAATTCACACAAAGAAGAGCTGCAAGTATAAGACAGAAAATAAAAGATTATAAGACACAGTCAGGTGCTCTTTTTTTCTTCCTGGAAGCAGTGCAGCATGAGGAAAAGCTTGTTAAAATCCTAATAGTAGCTATCAAAGAGTATTGATTATCTTTCCTGACCTGTTTGGGTGACAAAGTGAGCATTAAGCCAAGACTCAAGTGTGTGTTGTGTCCTCTGGGGCAGCTCCCAGAATGGTGAGAAGCCTGCCTACAGCAGCTCGACCATCCCATGCACCATATAAACCACTTCTCCAATTCACTTCAATCAGCCTTCCCTCAGGCCCTGGAAAGTGAACTGATGCCTAATCACACTGCATGCCATATATACAGATATTGTCCCAGTGTTTCCTATAAATACAATATGGTTGAATTTAAAATGAATATTTCACCTCATTCACTACTTACTACAGAGCAATTACTACATAAGGAGAACTAATTAGCTAAAAGACGACACATCAAACTGTATCTGCATTTTAAATTGCCTACTTAGTACTATTTAACTGGTAAAACCATGTGATATGAGTAAGCAAGCATGTAGTATCCCTGTAACAATGAACATGCAGAGAAGAGTCAGGTTGCAACATAAGGCGTTTATTAGCAAACGACCCAAAACAGAACATATGTGGGGAACCGACAACGCGTAATTTAAAACGATCACATGTCACATGACATCAATGGAACCAATAACAAAACAGAACAGTTAATTAACAAAAGGATGGAACACCCAGAGAAACCACAAGTTAATTACCATCAGCAGTTTTGTTAGAGAATTTTATTGCCCGTTAATTTAAAAGTGTTACAAGGCCATTTTCATACTGTATTTAAGAATATTTTTAATATAACACTTAATTGTAATTCTAAGTATACCAGATTATTTTAGTGTCAAATATGAGCTCATATGCTCAACTTAAACAAAATGGGTAAGGAGCGCTGAGTGCTCCTAACATAAATACAATAAAGATCTGCAATATTGTGACGATGGGCGCGTCGGAGCCCGAAAAAGTTCTCACCCTAACTTGAGCAGAGATGAGTCAGGTTTCCAGGTTATCGAAAAAGGCGTTTTATTTAACGTGTATCCAAAAACCCGAGATACAGAAATGGGGAACCGACGCGCGAACACAAAAACAATACAGCACAGGGACAAAACAGAAACTGAGCGACTATAACTGAGCGTCTTGTCCCTGACACGTGACAAGAAAGGAACCAATACAGGACAGTTAATTAACTAAAAGGAAAAGAAATACAAGTTAATTAACTAAACAGAAACACAAACAGGTAAGGAGCGCCGAGCTCTTCTTACATATCACCCCCCTTTTTTCTAAATAGTCCGACGCAGGAGGGCGCAATGACGACAATCAGATCCCTGCCTCTCCAGCGGGCGACAAGGCGAACGGCCTTGAGTTCTCCATCCCTTGGGCGGACGACGAGGAGGGCGGCACAGAGTTCTCCATCCCTCGGACGGGCGTTTGGGCTGGACGACCTCCGGCTGAGACACTTTGAGCTGGACGGCCTCCAGCTGAGACTTCTTGATCAGGACGGCCTTTAGGGAGCAGTCTGTGTGCTGGACAGCCATCGCCTGACACTCTTGGGGCAGAACGGCCACCAGGGTGCAGTCTGTGGGCTGGATGGCCTCCGCCTGCCACTCTACCGCTCTGGGGACAACCCCTTTTAAAAAGCAAGAGGAACTCTTCTGCTTTCTGCAGCCCTCATCCTTTAGCCCCTCCTCTCTGTCCTGCACAGAATAAAAATCACCAACAGCGAGACGCAGGCACAAAGCAAAAAAACTCAGACTCCAATGAAGTAAAACATTCCCCCCCACCAGGCAATCCGGTGTCGCGAGGGTAGACGAGAGTTTTGGTGTAGCGAGGGGAGCCGAGCGTTTTGGTGTAGCTAGGGGAGTCGAGCGTTTCGGGGTCGTGAGCAGAGTTAAGGGCATCAACGGAGCTGAGGGTGTGAACAGAGTCGCTGACAAAACTAGGCGTGCGAACGGCATCGCGGACGAAACTAAGCGTGTGAACGGCATCGCGGACGAAACTAAGCGTGCGAACGGCATCGTGGACGAAACGAAGCGTGCGAACGGCATCGCGGATGAAACTTCTGATGCGCAACCGTTAAACCATGTATTTAGTTTTGTTTTTTCCCGGTCCACTGTGCACATCTTTGTTGTTTGTCACCCAGATGTCCAGTACCTCTGTTTTTCTTTATGTCACTTTAAATAAAGCTGCCACATATCGGGAGTGCAGGAACTCTGGAAAGTGCATTTTTTCATTGGACAGAACGTTGTGGTGGGACGTGGAGGCGTTTAGCCGTCAGGACTGTGATTCCGGATCTGAGATCGAATCCTTATTCGATTCCTTTTGATTAATCCGAATCGGTTCAGTCGACTCACCTCTCCTCTCACGTTTTATTTAACTCTCCGGATTTGTGGCCATTCCCCGAGTTCTCCGCCAATGCGACTAATCGTCCTTGTTTTTGCCAGTTATCTACCTACACCTGTCCCCGGCACTTTTGTACCCCTCCATCATTCAAGCCTCCTCTCGCCACCTTTAAGAATTTCTCAAGGTGCGGAATCAAGCGCAGAAACCGTCCCCGACGCAGAGGCAAGAGGCATTGTGTTGTGAGGTTTTAGGGTTGTGAAATGTCAGAGGTAAGGGATATGTGTGCGGTGCGTGATGTGAGGGTCCGTGCTGGAGGTCAAGGGGGTGAGTGACATGAGCATGCTGAACCTGTGAGGAACATGAAGCGCCTGAGGTTCCAGGGGAGTCTGTGGCTGAGTGTCGTGTGCCTGTGTGTGTGCGCGCGATTGCTTGCAGTGTGTCCCCGAGAGTGTAGTCCATGCAGTGTGTGTCCCTGCAGTGTATGTCCCCGAGCGAGTGGTCTCTGCAGTGTGTGTCCCCAAGCGAGTGGTCCCTGCAGTGTGTCCTTTTGTCACACCCCCGTTCTGTTCAGTTAATTAATTCTCCTGGTCTGCTGTGCACGTCTTTGTTGTTTGTCACCCTGCTGTCCAGTACCTCTGTTTTTGTGTATGTCACTTTAAATAAAGCTCTTCGCATTCTTACCTGGCTCTTTCTCGCGCTAAAAAAACCTAAACCCTTCAAGAAAGACATTGGGCCCTATCTAGTATTCTGCGAAGTAGCTAAAAATGATAATATGGCCCAATTTATGTTCTATCAATAAGTAAACTAAGAATGCAACATTTTAACATTTGTACTTCCACCATCAGGGTGCTATAATGTTTTTCAGTGTGACCGCATTCCTGTAACAAGAATTAAAAATTTAAGTACTAAAGTATGCAAATATACATCAACATATTTTGTAATATTAACAAATCTTTTGTAATGTCCCCTCACTAACTTATATGTTCTAAAACAATATCTTGCTAAGACTTTCTATATTGTAAGTGAATTCTTTTATAATTGTCAAATAATGTGTATTGGAATAGAGTGGATGTCTATGTTCACATTTTACCTCTCACATTCACTGGAATGTTCTGCTTGCTTCATGGTATGCACTTGGATTTCTCTAAACTGTCTCTGGTTTATTGAGAGAGCCAGGTTACTTCTTATACATACACAATATAAGGTGTTTTTTCACTTTAAACTTGCCATGATAAATTAATTTGATCAATTTTGCAGGTTAGAGATTAAAACTGCTTTGCACCACTAGACATTTTAGTGCCTTAAATTGCTTTTTAGTATTTATAAAACATGAGCAAAAAAAGCTTGCATAGATGCCCTATTTAGAATTCCATAAAGGTCACCGTAAAAGCAAGAACCACTATTTCTTATTTCTCTTAGCACTATGCAGGACTTCTTCCAAATCTACTTATGTAATGTTTTATATATTATATATGATACAGCTCAATCAAACTTGATTTATAATCATATGCATTATTCTTCTGGTATTATGTTTAAGAAAGCGCTTATTTTTAAATATTTTTAACTCTTTAGTTGCATTAAAAGTAATAACAAAACATACTGAGGAAACAAATAATTACCATACAGTATGTAAAAAGAGATAAAATAATAATAAAAATATAACACACAAAGATATACCGGTCCCTGACTGAGACACAGTGGGCTAGGGCTCAACGGCTTAGGGGACAACCCCTTTAGGAGAGCATGAGGAACTCTCCTGCTTTCTGCCGCCGCCGTCCACAAGCCCCTCCTTTCTGTCCTGCACAAAAAACAACACAAAAACTGCACAATGTAAAAGGCTCCCCATGTAGTCCAACATCCCCCCCCCTCCATCCCCAGGCAATCCGGTGTCACAAGGGTAGCCGAGCGTTTCGGGGTCATGAGCCAAGTTGAGGGCGCAGACGGAATTTGGCGTGTGGCCGGCATCGCGGACGGAATTCGGCGTGTCTCCGGCATCGCGGACGGAATTCGGCGTGTCGACGGCATCCCGGACGGAATTCGGCGTGTCAACGGCATCGCGGACAGAATACGGCGTATCGACGGCATCGCGGACAGAATACGGCGTGTTGATGGCATCGTGGACGGAATTCGGCATGTCGACGGCATCGCGGACGGGAGTGGTGGCTCAGTGGTTGGGGCGTTGGACTATCAATCTAAGGGTTGGGGGTTCAAATCCCGGGTCCACTGAAGTTACCAATGTGGGTCCTTGAGC
>JAOUQT010074100.1:0-10199 GCA_025769995.1 Xyliphius kryptos
CCCCTCCTGTTCATTCCAGTACATTATTTCTGATTATCTGACCTGAAGGGTAAATCTGTTGATGAGATTACAAACGGGTTTCAACAAAAAAGGTGAAGAAACTCGAGGATTCTCACCTTACAGTAGCTTCTGCTTTTTTAAACAGGGAGAACACACCAAATATCCAGATGTTCAATATCCAAATAAAAGGTTACAGTATGGAAGGACAGAAAGAGGACTGAGAGTTATGAGAGAGGATTATGAATTGATGAAACTTGTGTTTATGATCCAGGGCCACCAGTGGGAGGAGCTCAGATCAGAAATGGAATGAGGCCACTGTCTGAATGTTCTCCGTCTGCTCACAGTGGGTCCTCAGAACACGCTGTACTGCTTCCTGCGGTTCTTAAGTCACCGGTCATCTGAACTTTATGTAAAGAATAACCAATCAGAGTACAGTACCACTGTTCTACATCATGAACCCGGATCCTTCTCTCGTGTGTAAAAGGTGCTGACTGGGCACTAAACGTCCTCATGAGTTCATTTTAACATCCGCACGGCCAACAACCGGCTGACAGACTCACACTTTTTACACGAGGTGCAAATAAGTGTGAAATGAGGAGCAGCTTGTCCCTCAGTGTAAACGCTCCTCACTCCATCAATAAACTTAATAAACGCTTAGTAACTGACCTGCTGTGGCGCTGGGGGGGGTGTCTGCGGGTGTCGCTGTCCCCAAGGCGGCCCAGCGAGGGCGAGCGGCTGCGCGGGGGGTGCCGGGCCCCCCGGCCCATGCTCTTCACCGCGCCATTGGAGCTGTTCTGCATCTGCTGGGGCCTGCGGGGGGACAGGCTGCGCAGTGGCGAGGGCGAGCGGGAGGGTGGGTTCACGTTCAGATTGTTGTCACTGTTTGAGCGCAGCAGCACGCGAGGGGCTGCCAGGGTACTCCGGCCCGACTGAGGCTGCTGGGGCCTGCTCCGACCCAAACTCGGCGTCCCCGCCGGAGGAGCGGCCTCCCGAAAAGGCACTGAAACAAAAAAGAGTTGGTTTTAATGACAGACATAAAGCCACGAATGCACATCTGTAATCCGATTCTGATCCGATCCGTCAGTTTTATATGATGAAGATTAAAAGTCTGCTTCTCTACACCTTCAACATCAAACTTTAAAGTGCTTCAGTAACTTCAGCTCTCAGCAGAAATGGACTTAAACTCTGCTGTTGGATATTTTTGACACCAGAGTTCTCGTTACATCGTCCCTAGCTGGTCGTCATGTCCACGTCTGGATGGCTCATCAGCAGAGCTCTCAGCAGGTCATTCATTTATTTTGCCGTTGTAAATGTTTACTGAGAGAACAAACCTTCAGATTGTATGAGGACTGGGTTTCAGTACAAACATAAAACACACTGATTAATCAGGACACACATCTTGTAAACTCTGGATAAATTCCAGCTCTGTGGGAACAGTTTAGGGAAGGACCGTTTCAGCATGACTGACTGTGTCCCAGTGTACAAGATGAGAGTTTGTTGAGGAATAAATGGATAACCACCTTAACCCTCCAACACCTTTGGAATGAATTAGAACTGAGATTGTGGATGAATGGGCTGAAACTCCAAATTGTTGCAGAAAGCTCAGAAAGTCAATTCAGAGAGTTTAGAGAGGAGTCACCTCAGAGAGGAGTCATCTCAGAAAAGAGTCGGTTCAGAGAGGAGTCAGTTCAAAGAGGAGTCAGCTCAGAGAGGAGTCATCTCAGAAAAGAGTCGGTTTAGAGAGGAGTCAGTTTAGAGAGGAGTCAGCTCAAAGAGGAGTCAGCTCAGAGAGGAGTCATCTCAGAAAAGATTCAGCTCAGAGAGGAGTGTTCTTCAGATGTGGACCTAAAGTTCCAGGGGTTCTGAGTTGCTCATGTGCGTTAGCAGGAGGTTCCTTCTGATCTATTAATTTCCAGTTACGAATCTTAACATCTGCAGGAGCTTGAGCAGGATCCAGATCTGTAATTCTGCAATGTTCCTTAGTTCCTTAGGACCTACACGGTTGTCTGGCGGTGACCTGGATCCTGGATCTTTCAGGATTGTAAGAGTGTTTCCTCAGGGATAAAGTGACTGATCACCATTTTATTCACAAACATTAAGCAGCCTTCTGATTTATGATGGCACAGCTGTTTCTGAACCTGTGCACATTACAGAGTTCAGAGGCAAATTAGACGTTCCATTTCAGGGATGCACTGAAATTCATCCAGCATCAGCAACTTCACAACCTTAACGAACTGAGCGAGTGGATGCTACAGAATCAGAAGAAGAACCCGAGCTTAGGCTCTGAAAGTTCAAAAGATCAAAACTCTCACCTTCTTTCTTTAGGACATTCAGGATGGATTTCATGTCTCCTGTTTCAGTGAGCAGAGAAAAGGAAGGAGGATGAGGCCCGAAGAGCCCGAAGAGCCCGAAGAGCCCGCAGAGCCTGAGCAGGAGGAGGGATGAAGGAGGGATGACAGACTGATGGATGGAGCGAGTGAACGCAGCACACGGTTGCCCCTGCACACATCCTGCCTTCTGTGAGGCTCCGACAGGAAGAGCTGAGCGCCAGCATCACACGTTCACTCCCAGCTCCATCCTTCCCTCCCTCTCTCTCTCTCTCTCCCTCTCTCGCTCCCTCACTCTCACTCATTACTTCTCCTTCAGTCTGTTAATCTGTTTTTTTTTATCACTCCTTCAGCTCCTCCACTCTGTCCATCCCTCCTTCAGCATCATTCAGTTCTTCAGTGTTCCTCAAGCTTGATCTCTCGCTCCAACGTTCACGTTCTCTCCATCGCTCTTTATTTTTCTTTCACTTCTCACATCTTTATCTTCTCCTATTTTTTTCCTCTTTGTTCGTTCATTATTTGTTTTCTTTTTTTATTCTACACTTTTCCCACCGGCCTCTGATTTTAACCTTTGCCTCACCCTCAGATCTCTTGCTCTCTCTCCATCAGCTCTCCTTCATTTCATCCTCATCTCACGCTTCTTTCCTCCCTCATCTTCAACTTTAATTTCTTCCAATTTTCTTCCTAAAAAGCTTAAGCTGTACTATTTAAATTTAGGTGGATATTTATGGAGGACGTGGTGGAGTTACGAGGCTGGATGGATCGGTTTGTTTTTGGTAACTGAAAAAAAGAGTCAGCGCAGAGTGAAGAGTCCTGACGCAATCCACCGAGGAAGGGGCGCAAGGTGGAGTACCGAATGAACCATGTGCTGGAATGAAAAGGTCTCAGTGGTGATTTAACCCTTCGCTTCCTGTCAACAGCTGTACGGCAAAAAACGGAGAAAAACAAAACCCCCAAGTTGCTAGGCAACCCATAGTTGGATGCCTAAATTAGCCAGCACAAGTCTCCTTGTTGCGAATTCTCCATGTATGTGGGCTGTCCTTTCACAGCGGATATTCACAACCCTCTCTCTCTCTCTGTCTCTCTCTCTCAAATTTTTCACAGGAAAGGAGGAAACATGCTGAAGGAGAAAGGACTTCTCCTGTTTTGAAATCTGTGTCAGGCTGCAGTGTCACATGGGCGGTCTATTTTTAATTGGTGATTAATGCATGACAGTTAATGCCAACAGTAAAAAGAAATCATAACAACTTTCACCCAAGTACACACACACACACACACACACACACACACACACACACACACACCACTTGATGTAGGACTGCAAAGAGGACTAGAGGACTGGTGAAAACTATAGCGTGAACATGAAGGTTTGTGAACCCATCAGTGAGACAGTTAAGACATCGAGGTTCAGTGAAGGATCTGATCTGAGGACAGTGGGAACTGAAGCAACATCCGAGGTGGTGTTTGGTGGAGTGGATCAGAACCGAGCAAACTGAGAGATCCAGCTAATCACATGAACAAGATCAAGCGGATAACCCCCCCCCCCCCCCAACACACACAGATTTAACGGGATGAAAGAATTCCAGATCTACACTGGATCTCCAGGTCACGTGTTTCATTAAAGATCAGGTTTGCAGGATGGATACCGATGGTTCTGCAGGTTTCTGGGGCCTCAGCTCTGGTTTTTGCATTCAGATGTTTTTTTTTTTAAGTCACTCATTACATGAGCGGTCGTCTCTAATGCATCATGGGAGGAGGCATAATTCAAACAACAATAAAAAAATCCAAATGAAATCCATGAGGCTAGAAGGAATGAATATTGAAACCAAGTTTCTCAGAGGAGCTGCACGGCTGAAGATCACAGAAGAACCCAACACAGAATCCTGATTTCAGCTGCTTTCATTTCTTTTACCTCTGTGAGAGGAAATCGAATTCCGGGACGTTCCCCAGAGCACGGAGAGAACAGACCCTCGTTTTCACCCAATTAAAATCTCTGCAGAGCTGCGATTCGTAGGAATAATGCAGATCCACGTGCTTTTATTAAAGGTGCAGTGTGGAACCTCATGCTTTTCAAACATGATGCAGGTCAGTCAGTACAGAGGTCTACAACCTGATGTTCAGCTCGGGAGCAGAACCGCTTCCAACCCAAATCACAAGAACATTTGCACCTGATGTCACTGATAAAGAAAGCGGGTTCTGTCTGTGTGTGTGTGTGTGTGTGTCTGTGTGTATGTGTGTACTGTTAATATAAATCTGCACACAATCATCTAATGATCATTGGTATTGGTTGTGTTATTATCAGCAGTATATTAACTCTTTAAATTCCAGAACATGGAACCCAGTCTCCTCCTACATGCCTGCGTCTTGATCCTGCTGATTCCACATTCCTTGGCCAATTACTGCTTTGATCTGGGAACTATAGCAACCACAGAGTGCCACTAAAGATGCTTCATTTACATACAAAGTGCTGAAGTACACAAACATGGAGCTGCATCCTGGTACCTCAGTGTTTTTTTTAGTTAAATAAATTCTTGTGAAATTGGACTCGAGGAACCATCAAAGGTTCCAGGTCAGCGGAAAACACTGAGGCACCTCCATGACAACGCAGAGAGGATTTTATTTATGCATGGAGAGGTTTTATTATTCTTACTTTTGTAATAAACCTTCATATTTCTCAGAGCCAGTGTTCTTGTTGATCTGAGAACGTTAAGTCGATGTCCTGTAGTAAAATAAGCATCACTTTATGATCCACTTTTATGACGATTCATTTAACAAAACCTCTGTTTATAAAGTAGTTTCTGTAGAAATACAGCTAAAAAATGATGATTTTAAACTTATAAAATGCATCAGAGTCAGATATGTTACTGCATAAAGTACTGATGTAACTACAAATGACCTTTTATAAATAACTGAACTCACATTAATCCTTAACTCGCTCTTCTTTTCCGATGTTGGTTTATGGGACACACAGGACTTTATTGCTTTTAACTTTAGATAATGTTAACATGCAACACTCCTGCAGTTACAATAAAACTACTGCTGACCTCTCTCACCCTGGACATCACATCCTCCAACCACTTCCCTCTGGCAGAAGATTCAGGGCCATCAAAGCGAGCACAACCCAGAGCTGTGACCACAGCACACACACCGCACTTCAATCTATCTTCCAACTTACTATTTCTTGTGAGATGATGCTTGCACAACTGGACAACAGCATTTGTAGAAACATTCCCCCATTATTCATAAATCTGTAATTACATAGAGCACTGTATATTTTATATATATTCACAGTAATTTCACATCCATACGTAATACGTATGGTCCTCCTTTCCTCCTCTTTAGCTCCTCAGATTTAGTTTGATGAGATTGTGTGCTGATGGTTCTGTTGCAGACCTGACTGCACTCTCCAACCCAAACTCCTCGAATATGAAACATACAAAATAAATCTGATTTCTTACTGGTAACTGTTTCTTCTACAATGTCCTCTAAGTTCTATGTTCCCTGCTGTGTTCCTTCTCTAAGGTCCTTATTTGCTCAGCTCGGTTCTCCTGGCCTCTATATTATCTGGGTGGATTCTTTAATGTACCCTCAGCATTGTCCTTCTCTCTGGACTCAGTTCTGCGGGTCGGGTGTTCTGTAGTACACTAACAGGGTTTAATGGATCATGTGGTGTACGTGATGATGTTCTGAGGACAGAAATGTGGATAGTAAGAGAACATCGCGCACCAGTCACTCAAATCAAAGCTGTAATGTGATGCGTTGAGCAGACAGGAAGTGCTTTTGCACTGTGTATGTAAAGTGACCCGCAGTAAATAAGAAACACGACGAAGGACAGAGAGACCTGTCGACAATGTGACCTTTATCTAATAAACTCCAGAACCTCCACCAGCGAAGCAGCCGGCTCTGATCCTGTCCTAAATTAGAGAGAGAACAGAAGGAATGCACTTCTTTTCAGTGTGTGTGTGTGTGTGTGTGTGTCTATATGGTATGTAGGTCAGATCCACAGAGTACTGCTCTCTCCCCCTCTCTCTCTCTCTTTCACTGTATATATATATATATATATATATATATATATATATATATATATAAATACACACTACACACACACAAACACAGACAGACAAACACAGCTCCAGGAAGAACCCGTCACTCTGACAATCAGAAATCATCTGCTACAACTACACCACAGTCATCAGAGGACACACCTATAATCCATAATCCATACACTGAACTGCTCGCAAGAAAAAAGGTGATCATATTAATAACAAACGTCAGTTCTGTAGGGGATCCATTTCTAAAATTCGGTTTGTTTATAAACATGTTCTGATGACTGCAGGTTCTGTTCACTGTGAGCCTGACGTTCACTTATAGAACCAAACCGTTCCAAGACTGATCTGAAGAAACATGTTCCCCTGTGAGGTGGCACGGTGGTTAGCATCTCCACTGCGTAATGATGCAGAATTATTTAAACCGTTAGTGAAATCAGATCCAGCTTTAACGAGGAACTCCATTCTGGATGTTGTGATTGTATTCCTACAGAGAACCATGGGTGCTGCTCTTCACTCACTGACATCTGCTCCTCCTCCTCCTCCTGTCCAAAGCTAATTACTCATCAATAAATCGGTCATCACTTAATTACACACAATTACACCGTTCATCATCAACGCAGCATGTTAATGTCACTATTAACCGTACAGAACAAAGAGTTCTCTCTGAGGAACGAGATGAGGTCAAGACAATAATGCTGAAAGCTGATTGGTTCTGACAGATAGTTCTAATGAAACTGGTACGTCTTCAAAGTATACGCCCAAAAACACGACAACACGTGATTGGTTGGATGCCCAGCCACTCTGCAGATTGCCGATTGCTGCAGAATTAATGAGCTGAGTGCTGATTGGCTGAAGCTCAACACCACGCCCACACGACGCGACCCGCAGCATCTGCTCAACCAAGTTCTGCTTTAGATCTGATTCTAAACCGCTAGTTTCGTTCAGAGGTGTGGAGTGAGGGAGTCACATGGTGAGAAATGAACACACGAGAACCATCTCCCGTCTTACTGAGATCCCGGAGTTCTGATGGAGCCTATCCCAGTACTCGTAATAACAAAACCATCAGGGACAGACTGTGAGTCCATCACACAGCAAACACACACACTTTAACACACACACACATGGATTTATTGCTGCTGTTGGAACAGTTGTGCTGGTGTTCAGTCAGACTCACCAGTGTTCTCACCAGTGTTCTCACCAGTGTTCTCACCAGTGTTCTCCTGTGTGTGGTTCTTTATGAACTCTGCCAGCTCAAAGTTTCCCGCGATGATGGCCACCTAAAAAGAACATCACACATCATCAGAATCTGTATCAGTGTACGCTCAGCAAGTCTCATTACAAACTAACACCTGAAGAGGGCGCATCACATTACAGAAGAGCCACACAGCTCCATCATCTGTTTGGTTTCAAATGCGTTCCTTCCTCACATCAGATACTCAAACTGTGAGAAGTTTTAGATGTTGAAACTTTCTGAAACTTCTTCTGTAACTTCAGTAACGGTTCTACAGTACGTTCTCCGTCGCTCTCACTGATCTCTGATCAGCTTCTCTGTTGTGCACTGGCACTCGGCTGAACAGAGGCTGGTTGTGGGAGGAGGTTCAGGAGGTGCATTATTCATGGATGTTGACATGATTTCTTGATTTGGATGAGGCGATCGGGGTCACAGCACGCAGCCTCTCCCGGCTGGAGGAAGTCTTGTTGGAGCAGTCGGAGTTCTGCGGCACTTTGTCCTCAGACGAGCTGCAATCAAGCGGCAATTGAGGCGTGAAGCGTAATTTTAGCAGCGTGAGATGAATAATGCAGGATGTTAAACAATACGGCGGCGAGGTGCAAGAGAACATCCAGCCACTTCAGATCAAAGGCCACAGCTGAGGAACTTCTCCCCAGGCGTGGAGCTCTCCGACTTCTGCATTCGGAACTGTTTATTCAATCAATCTGAACTCTAACAGCACAGCACAGAAACACACACACACACACACACACACACACACACACACACACACCGACTGTTACACACACACACACACACACACACATGCACCACATTCACACTGACTGTTACACAACTGTTACACACCACACACACAGTGTTACACAAATGTAACACTGCAGAGCACCACACTCAGTGTTACATAAATGTTACAGATCCGGGACAGATATGGATGTGGTTCTAGAACCTGACTGACGGCCTAAAATCGTCTTTCCAATTCAGGTGAGTCTGTGTAACTCATCCTAGTGTCTGTTTGTAGAACCAACAACAGAACAAACAGGATTTCCTCAAAGTCCTTAACCTCAAACGAACAAAATTCATCCTGTTACAGATTATACTGTGTGTGTGTGTGTGTGCGTGTGTGTGTGTGTGTACCTGAAAAGGAGTTTGTCCTCTGTAGTTCTTTACCTCTGTGTTTGCTCCCTGCAGCAATAAAACCTGTGCACAGTTCTCCTGTAATACAACAAAAATAAACTTTAAACCAGCAGCCAACTCATACGTACTCTCACTGTTACTGTCAGTGTTACTGTTTCCTAAACTGACCCTAGGTCCTCTCCTTAATGTGAGGGAGCTTCAAAGACCTTTGTTGGTTCTGGTTTTATGGTTCTCTAAAGGTACTTTGCGATAATGTTCAAGGCTCCATATAAATAACTGAATCCTTTATCGAGCCACTGAGAGAAATACAGTGAGGCAGCATCATTCCCACTGACCACACTACGAGAACATTTAACACTATACTGTTCAATAATCTCATAAATGACCAATACTGTACAATACTGTTAAAAGTAGCATTATTAGGATCACCGCAAATCTGATGCGGACGTTGTACCAGAGTCAGTAATCAGAGTGGATTTGGAACCACTGAGTGAAAATGAACTCCTGCAGCTTAAAGCTTTAATTATTTTATTCTCTTCTGATGAGAAAAGTTTTCCGATTCGTATTTAAAATGGTTCCTTTATAAAACTACTGGGGTGAGTTTAATGAACTGTGTATATAAATCATATATTTGTAATATTTAATATAAATGAAGGTGGAACCTCACAGGGTTCTGTCTGCTTTATCTGCATCAGGTCACATTTTAACTAAAGTTTTTAAAATTAAATTCATAAAACATAAAGCATGCCCATAAGAGGACAATAAGCAGTGGTGTAAAAACTGATGTGTGTGTGTGTAAGAGAGAGAGCGAACGAGAAAGATATTTATATGAACATCGACAGACTGACAATTTAGAAAAACACTGGAACTAACAACACGTCCAGATAAACAAGAACTCAGGATGTAAACTAACTAGACGATAAATAAACCGGATTAATGTAATTTGATTTAAATGCAGGTTCTATTTTTAGTAACGAGAGAGTTGATCAGGAGCAAGTGGGCATGTTTACACCACTGACCCTGAATCAGCTTTAGAGCTCACACCTGTTAATATCGACACTAACAACGCACAGAACCGGTCTTCAGCAGGTGGACGCACTCAGACCCCACACCCAACGCAGAAATGCCAGGATGTGACGGCGGACAGTCGCTCACCTGAGAGTACACGCCTGACGGACCTCAGCATTCTGCATGTGCAAAGAAGCCCGGCGCAGGAAGCACAGAAAGCAGCGGGGGTTTGTGCAGATATCAGTGCTTATGTGTTTGTGTTGTTGAGAACGAGTGAGATAAGAAACAGAGAGAGGGAGAGAGAGAGAGAGAGAGATACATGGCTTTGTGGCACTCCAGCCCACTCCATCCAGCTGGATTCAGCAGCCCACCCACAGAATAGTTCACTACAAAAGCACCACACACACACACACACACACACACACACACACACACACAAACTCTCACACA
>JAOUQT010074132.1:5231-20394 GCA_025769995.1 Xyliphius kryptos
CCCTCCCCTATGGCAAAAAAAAAAAAAAAAAAAAAAACACGCACCAGTTTTTAGTTTGCTATTCTTAAGAAGCATTGCTTGATGTGAATCATGCCTCGAATAAAAGAGCTCTCTGAAGACTTACATTCAAGAATTGTTAACTTGCATGAATCTGGAAAGAGTTACAAAAGTATCTAATATCCCTAATATTATTGGGTCAACAATAAATGAGACGGTCTAGAAATAGAGAAAGTTTAGCAATGTCGCTACTCTCCTCAGGCGTAGTCGTCCAGTGAAAAGGCATTTATTGACCATTTTATACACAAATCCTAGTAATCCCAAAGAGTTTAAATACAGATTGCTTTTCTTGTAACCTGACATTTATTTATTAATCTCATCATCTGCTGTAACAGGAGGACTCCACCTGAAGCTAAGTTCAAATCTTCATGCATATAGATGCTACACAATGGCACCAGTCCCCCTAGTTGCATGCCCCTAGTGCATCTGACTAGGTACTCTTCCGTCAATACTGCTAATTTAGCCTATGAGAATTACAGCCTATTCCTTATTCTGATGGATAAATTTTCAGTTTCACATTTGAACTTTCAGCACACATTTGGCTTTTAAAACAGGGTCATGGTGAAGAAAATGTGGGACCAGTTTAGCTAGCTTAAATATCACAGGAACAGGTCTCACATTTCTGGCATTGACGCAGCACGGTGAGAGTCGTAGTGCTGAGCATCACTTCTATGCTCCACATGTCCAATCAATTTTTCCCACTCAGTGACTCACCCACTGAGTGATCGATTGCTAAAATTGCTCTGCTTATTGGCAACTGTCAGCTCAGAAATGTGAGGATAGCTACCCTTATATAGGCTCCAGCAATCATACTGTAGTCGAGTGCCTCTCAGGGGCTAGAGCTCCAGACATCAGGGTGAACCTTGATGTCCTAGCTAATGCTTAACATTAACTCATGATCTAGAACAAATATCCCATAATGATGTTCGGCTTAAGCAGTCAGAGATTTCTAAGGCTATGTAAAAGAGGTGTATGGGACAGCTTTAATAATGCAGTAGCTGTCTGGTCCCTTACCAATTAGGCATTCAGCAAAACTTATGGCAGGTTATTGCTAAACTAACTGAGTGCTACTAAATCAGATAGATTACATGACACGGTGGGCATTACAAGATCTTCACACCAATTATTTAAATCCTATCTGACAGATCAATATAAGTTTACCTGTGTTAACAATCAATGCTCTGACTTTGCATTATTAAACTACTGTGGTGTTCCACAAGGTGATGTCTTTATTTTTGTCCTATATATGCTCCCATTGGGATTAATACATAAACATGAAATAAGCTTACGCTCCTATGCCGATGATACACGTACATTTTAGCAAAACCTAATGATGTTTAGTTAACCATTAAGCATGAGGACTGCATAAAATATACTAAACTGTGGATGTCAAAGAACTTCCTACTTCTGAATTCTGATAAAATTGAGGTACTTTTAGATGGACCCAGATCCAAAATAAACTATGCGTTTACTACTGTATTAAACCTTGACGACTCCTTAATCAGACCCAGTTCATCTGTAAATAATATAGATGTTATTAATGATTGTGATCTCTCCTTTACGAATCCCATTAGCAATATTGCTAGAATTGCATTTTTTAACCTTCGCAACATTTTGAAGCTAAGATTTTTTTTCAAGATGCAGAAAAAAACGATTATTGTATTTCACTTCTGACAGGATGTTTTAATAAATCTTTACATTAACTACAACTTGTTTAAAATTCAGCATCTAGAGTTTTAACTAGAACAATAAAGTTTAATCATATCAGCCCTGTGTTATCAAACTTACACTGACTACCAGTTAAGTTTCGCATTGATTACAAAATTTTATTTATAACGTGTAAGCCTCATACATGTAAGCCTACACACGAACTTTGCTCTCAAGGTCTTGGTTTATGTTTGGTTCCTAGTATGAATAAAATTACTGCTGGTGGAAGAGCGTTCTCCCACAAGGCTCCTCAACTTTGGAATAGCCAAATTAATTTCCTGTAGATAAAGGTGTAGATTTGAGAGTGTTGGTAGGTATCATCTTGGTGTTGCCAGCTTTGTCCATTGGCATTGCCAGAGCACTACAGCTACAGTGATTATGGGATGGAATCTGGACTTCTGTTGGAATGATAGCGTTGCAGTCTAGTAGGATGAACTTAGTTTATAGACTTAATATACCCACTGAGCTTTGATCTTCCTAAAAAACAACATAACAGTAAGTTTTCCTCTGACATGAAATGGAAAAGGGAATTGTTACTGGTTGCACCATCTCCCCATCTTGTGTACCATGAGAATTAAACTGATCATAACAACAGCAGGAAGGGCTTTCAGAGGGCCAATTTATGGAGCTTGGCATTCATCAATCTGCTGTCCGAGGGTTTATAGATGACATTACCATAAAAACTCAAACACATGTGCAGGTGTCATGCCTCCTGGTGGTGATGTCATACTGTGGGTCGGATCGGTGGCTGGCACGTCACCAGAGTACTGACATCATGCTTTCCTCTTTGCAGCTGATTGGGGTTCCGCCCCTTTTCCCGGTTATTTAAGGACAGGTTTGCCACTGAGCGCTTGTGTTGCTACTAAGCGTGCACGCACGCATGGGGTTTCTTTCACAGTGTTTTATCAATTGTACGTTGATCGTGGACTAGGTGCCCTTTCTTTTTAGTATTCTTTTCTAGTATCCGGTGGCACTTGCCCCTAAGCCGATCGCTTGCTAATCCACTGTCCTTTTCCTTTGTTCTGGTTGCCGCTCATTGTGCTTGAGCGGGGGTGCTGACGCGCTGCATAGCTGACATAGCATGGGCTTCCCGTACCCCTTTATGCCTCCGCTGGACTATTCTCAGTTGCATGGGCTCAGTTGCGTGGTCTTTGATGTTTGTATAAACGCGGTTAAGTGTGTTATTTCCCCGCGTTGGGATGTTAATATGTTAGTAAAACCTCGGCAGCATGTTCGTCAGGTTTACGTGGTTAAAATCGCCCACCACCACGTAAAATGCCTCCGGATGCTTATTCTGAAGGGAGCTGATGTTGTGGTTCAGCTCCTTCAGCGGGTTGTTAGCATGAGCATCCAGTGCTGTGTAAACAGCAATAACGAACACCGCCGTAATTACGCAAGGCAGATAATGTGGACGACATCTCACAGTCAGCTGTTCTGTAGCTTCAGAGCAGTGAGTCTTTACCAACACACAGTTCGTACACCAACCAAAATTTGTTTGTGTAGACGCACAAGCCACCGCTTCTGGCTCTGGCGAGAAGCTGCTGCACTGCTGCACGCCACCATCTTGCAGTCGCCCTGGTCTTTCTCCACCATCATTGCTAGCTAGCTGAGTGGTTAGGGTGCGGTTAAAGCGTTTCACCAGCCACTTTGAGGATGCAGTGTCGTTGTTCGCATCTTAGTGATGCCGAGTCTCGCACAGACCTCCCGCATGACCTTGGATACAAAATTTCACCCTTGGTCGCTTTGGAGTTCTTCGGGTGCACCGAACCGGCTGAATAAGTCGTCAATAAGGCAACGGGCAGTGGTAGCTGCACTTTGGTCAGGCACAGCATAGGCTTCTGGTCACTTAGTAAATTAGTACATGGCAACGAGCACATACTTGTTTTCGTGTATTGTCTGTGGAAACGGCCATCGTGCTCCCGAGTGCAGAGATTGCAGTGAGGCATGGTATCGTCCTGCTGGTCCCTTATTTCAGCGCATCCTGCACAGCTCTGCACGAACAACTCTACATCCCGTACGCAGCCCGGCCAATAGAAGTTCCGCCTCAGCCTCTTTGTTGTCTTGGTTACGCCGAAGTGCCCCATGCCCACTGGGCCATGCAAAAGGAACTGTAAGGTCTTCACACCTGGCACAGTGCTTTCCCAGCAGCCATACAACAGGCCTTCATGCTCGGTCATACTCGCTCACTGTGACACCAGCGCTTTCACCATTGGGCTGAGTGGTTTGCTTGGTTAGCGAAGTCACGAAAGAATCAGCGGTAGTAGGAAGCCAGGCCTAGAAAGCAACGCAGCTGTTCAATGTTCGTTGGCGGCGGCCATTTCTGCACAGCCTCGATCTTGGTCGGATTGGTGGCCACGTCCTTGGCTGTCACAACGTGTCTCAGAAACTCTACCTTGCGCTGTAGCAGATCACATTTCTTTGAGTTCAGTTTCAGCTTAGCAGCATAAATCACCTTTACATAACTTCATAGCTTCATCAAAGTCGGGCGTGTGCACTGGTACATCATTTAGGTAAACGACACACCTTTCTCTGGGCACAGTCACCAGTACTTTCAGTACAATCAGTCACTCGATGGTCACAGTAGCGTTGCTCAGGCAGAAGGGCATAACCCAGAACTGCCATAAGCCACCACCCATTGTGAACGGCGTCTTTTCTCATGCGCGCTGGCGAGAGCCACTTCCAGTAGCCGCTGTGGAAAACGAGTGACCTGAACCATGAGAGCCGGCAAGTTGCTCCTTTCGACATAGGTGTTGCGCTGCTCACTGCTCGCTACACGTCAATGTTGGCCAGCGTCGTGATCTGCCCCTGTTGTGCTGGTTTGTGACTCAGTGTGAGACACGCAGTGCGGTGGGCACGCGGCGGGAGTCTGGCAGGCAAGCGGCGGCACAGTGTCGTGGGAATTAGGTGAGCGCGCGGCGGTGCTGGAATCGGGGAAGTCAACAACTCGTGAATCGATTCACATGCGCGAACCGGCTCACAAACCGACTCGCACACGCGAATCGATCCACCCCCCGAACCGGAGAACGCGATCGGCCTGCGCCGTGTGTCGGGGAAGGCCCAACCGAGAGGGCCCCACAACGGATACCCGGAGCATGAGTCAGCTCTGCTCTGTGGTGCTCGCCTACCACAATCGGCGCGCCTGCGCCGGGACCTATTTGTAGGCGGAACTGGGGATGACGGCCGTTTAATGGCGCACCGGCGGAAGTTGGGCATTAAGCCGGGCGAATATAGGAGGGTGAAGCGAGGGAGAATGTGATTGCTCAGTTAAGACTCAACTTCCTCATCCTCGAAATAAATCTCAGAATTCGTTGAATTTTCTTCTTAGCGATCTACATCCATCCCGCTCCACCACCACTGGGCCGACATGGCGAACCCCAGCCAAACAGAGTCCCAAACGCGAGAAGGTGATGGTGAGGGTGCAAAATGGCGTTTACTAACCAAGTAGGTAAACGCAGGACTACAGAACAAAGGACCGACATGCAACACGAAACTATATAAACAACACGAGACAAGGACACAACGGAAACCCAGAAAATATAAAAGAAAAGTCCTTGTCACGGGACAAACGAAACCCAATGAAAGTAAAGTGCAGTTAATTAATGAAACCAGAACGACACAAACCAAGTTAATAAACTACACACAAAATACAAAAGGGCAGGTGCGTCGAGCGCACCTGACACAAGGTTTCTAGCGTTAGATCCTGCCGTACTTCTTGGGGGAATTGCAGGTATGCTTGTCTCGTGAGGGTGCTCAGCTCGACCACCAAAACACTCACGAGCTTGTCCTTTTTCCGTTTTCTTTCCTTCAGTGCACGCCGCCAGTATTCTATAGTTGGGGCGTGGCCGAATCCCCGGCTGAGCGCTGCTTTTAGTGCGCCCAAATCGTGGTGCTCGTACTCCGGCACGTCGATCAGCACCTGAGATGCCATGTTCTCGACGATCCTTTAGCTGTGAAGAGCTGAGCGTTTCCAGCCGGACACATCCGGGTGACTTGCAGGCAATTTTCTTCCGCCGCTACTTCTTGCTCCCCTTCGTCGAGGGCTCATTCATTGTCTTCGGGCTGAAGATTTTGACTATCCCTCTATTGACACCATTGTGACGGCATGGAAGAATGAGAAGCAGAAAACCGCAGCATTTTCAAATGCAGTTACTTTTGCTGCTGGCCCATTTCTCAAGGGCGTTCTCTTTTATTAAGAGAACCGAGTCATCAGCAAGTCAAGCGCACACACATACAAAACAGTGTACTCGCCTTACCTCTCACATTAGGTTTTACCTTCACAATAAGTGCATCAACAACACGACTTTCAGGCAATGTGTCACGCTGCTGCTCACGCCTCGAAATACTGCTGCGCAAATACGTGCGCAAAGCCGAAGCGCACAAACACGCCGTAGGGAGCCAGGCAACACCAGTGAGTCAAGCGGGGGGATTTTAATTAAACAGAGAGACACAGAATACAGAGGCATACGAAAGAGCGGGGTAACATAAACGTGGACGTACACGGAGGACTGGGAGACACAGAACTAAATACGTGAGGAACAAGAACACATGACAGAAACTAACCAATGAACAGACACAACCAATAATTACTTAAACTGAGACTGAAACGAGGAAACTTAATTAACTAATCAGGTGATTAACTAAGATGACGCCAAACACAATGAGTAAACTAAACAGCGGTGCGACAGGTCTCTTGTATTGTGTTTCAGTTTCCCCCAAAACAGTTACAATTATTGCATGGTAAATGCATCGTATACTTTTTAAATAGTTAATCAGCTTTCACTGGTTTCTTGTATGGCACACTATACAGCACTGTAATTGTTTGATAAATGTAATGAACTGTAGTAATGCAGTACTCTCCTTTGCTCTTTTTTGCAGCTCATCATTACTGGAATTGTCCTGGTGCATGCTGGCAGGAGACCTACTAAATGTCTGGTATGATATTTGTTTTGCATTCTGCCAAAAAAAATTTGTATGTCTGTGGGAACGAAAAAGCTGTAAATGAAAAAACAACAATAAAATCATTGTTATACAATAAAGAATAAACACTCCCTTACAGAAGCATCTTTACATTATGCACATTGTGAAGCCTGGATAAGTTGTTTTTCTTAATTTATACTGTATCTTGTTCGCCAAGTGCTTGCTCCTGTTTTATTCAGTTGATCGTGCAGTGTGTAGTTTGCCCGTATTGGCATTTAAATGAATAGTACTCTAGTCGGCTCAATTTTGTCAATTTAGCACAAATGCTTAAAAACTGAGCTAGGTCTACTGCTGCATCACTGACAGGAAGTTCAGATTACATGGTTATCATTCAGCTCAGTTATAGACTTACGAAATATGAGAAATTTTGCTTTTAAATTGCTAGTTTTTTTAGAGTTATTTTTCAAGTAAACAATTAAGTATTTCTTAAAATGACCATCTGAATGTATGTTCAGCGTCTGTTATAAAATGTTAAAATGTAATTAGTTCTATTTAAACTTGCAGTATTTGAGGGTTATCTAACATATGACCAATCTTTACAATTTCAGTCATGAACTTCTGTAACAGTCATCATTTAGATGAAAACCTTTTAATGTTGATAAGTGTATGAAATAACCAGAGGTAGTAGTCATAGTTCTTTGTCTGATTTTATATTATACATTTTCAGGTAGGTACAAGTATTGTTTTGCAGTTGCTGACTGCAGCATTTGATATAGTTGGATTCGGTTTGATAGCCAGACATGTACCTTTTCGTGGAGAATCCTACTATTACAGAGACACTGAGGTAAACAACAGAATATGTATGCTCATTTTTATTTTCCATAATTTAATAATATTATGCTCCAATACACTTTTAGTAAAAATGATTTAACATTAAGGGTACAAGTAGGGACACTAAAATTTGTGATTTAAAGAGCAGTCATAGCCCTTTTGTGTGTTATATGTATATGTATATAATTTGTATTTAAAATTTAAGCTGCCGAATGTGTGTGGATACTTCTTAATTTAACTTATCAGTAAAGTCCCACTGAAAATTGATCACTATTCCACAGTACACATAACATATTTTCTATAGTAATTTAATTTCTTGTTTCTGAAAACAGTTTGTCATTTTATGATTAACTGTGCCCCAGTGCACCAATAGAGCATTATAAAGTAATATTTTAATGAGATGAATGAGCAGGAACTGCTGGTCACATTTGGAATGAATATTGGCAGTTAAAAGAGCTTCTTATTCAAAACCTTACAACATATATATTAGTGAGGTGTCCACATACTTTTGATGATATTGTGTTGATGTAAATAAAAGTTCAAAATAAATGTGGGATGCTCAAACTGGAAAATGTTATACCTAAAGAAATTTTAACTCAATTTCAAAAAAATTAATCTTTAATGATTTTGACATTGATTACTTAAAAATGTGCCATGCCTGTTCATTTGATCTCTGGCTTAGGGCTTTAGTCCAGCACTGGTAGTTAGGTAGTGAAATGCGATACGATACAGTATACTATATAGTAGGAACATCAGTGGTAGCTCTTGCAATGCAGTTCATAAATGTATGAACTACATTTGGAAATAAATACAGAGTGAGGCAGTACAGGACTTTCGTAGTCATGCATCACCTTTGAGAAAGGTGTGACTCCAGGCTCTGCCCTGCTTGTTTCAGTGGTGTTGTGATCCACTCCATTCAGTTTGGGCTTGCTGTGGAGAAGGAGAGAAAGGGGGGCATAAGGAGGTGAGTTATATATTCTGTGCTTTCATATTTATTATAAAATAGATAGTTCCGGTCCTTAAATCTGATTGGCTCAGCCATGACATTATTGACACTAATGCACACCTCTGGCCACATCACATTTGAATCAATGCATGACATACTATACAATATTTTCCTTATGTTTTTTTTATAAACTGTTGGCAACAGGATGGCGGTATTTGATTGTTAGAAAAACTGTAAACCTGTTACTCAGCGAGCAGCGTTTACTTTATAAACTGGACTAGATTAGATCGTTATAATAGTATGTTTGTAAAAACAATTAGGCACTCAAGGTTGTGCAATATAGTGAATGTTATGTAAATGATATGTTAAATAACACCCCTTTTCCGTGATTTAGTCACAATATTGCTTTAGTAAGGATATTACTCCTAATATTATATAACCATCTGCAAATATAGTTTTGGTTTCATATGAGATAAAATGAAAAAGGCCTTTTCCTGTCATGTCTTTACAGAAAATAGAATTTTTAATCAAAGTGTAACATTTTTCAGTAACCACTCTGAGCATCTGATATATTGATATTGTATCAAATATCTATGTTAAAATAGGGCTAAATATATGTTGCTTACATACAGAGTACAATTTGAAAATCTTACATTATTTTATCTTACTTTATCTGCAGTTCTTGGTGAATGGCATTTTAGGAACATTGATTTGCTCTCTGGTACTGGTGTGTGTCATTGGCTTGGTGGTGGCACTGTTTGGCGTGTATGCCTTGTCAGTGAGTGCAATAAAGGTAAGTATATCCTGTAGCATTTTCACTGGATGGCTATAAGACTGGGCAAACTAACTGGATTAAATGCTTACAGGAGATGACACCTATTCCAAACTCCAGAGCAAATCTGCATTATGAAACTGGAGGACTGGTCAAGGCTTCTAACCATACTGGAAACTGACAAGAAAACAACCACTTACAGAACACAGTCAACAGATTTAGCACAGTTTCAGATAATCAAACAACATGACTGTTTCACCTCCAAATAACTCACAAGCTCAGATAAAAAAACAAAACTTTTGTGATGGTGTAAATACTTTGTATGCCAATAACTGGCTGTTTTCTCACTTTCAGGCTGTGAAATGAAATTTAAAAGCTTAGCTAAATAGCTTATAGAATCTCCTTTATTTTGCACAAATACAAAAAGGTTTATTTGCATGACTTAATATAATAATTGTGTCTACAGTGACCAGCTGAATTAGGATGAATGAAATGTTAACTATACCCTAAAATGCTAAACTATGTTTAATAAGTCTAATTGTTAGAATTCACTTTTGTTTTCAACAATAGCTTGTGAAACATAGAAGTATGGGTTAAGAGGTATAATATAGTACACATGGGCACTTTTGATTAAAGACAGTCTTCCTGTAGTGCAGTAGACATCATTTGCATGAAACACCAGTCAAGTCATAAACTAAATAATTGCATAATAGAAACCTATTGTGCAACATTTATCAAGTTTGATGATTCAGGCTCTTAGACTCTGTAAAAAATAACAATCTAAAAATTATGTTTGATTAACCGGGAGGTCATGGTTAGACCTACATTTTAACATAGATAGAAACAATAATCTTGTATTTGTATAAATTTTTTCAACACAATTTACATTTAAATGATTTAGTGTAAGGATAAAAGCTTGATAAATATTGCCTAGTGTACACCGAGAAAGTTTCTAATTAATACGTATGTTAAAATCACTGACGAGTTAACATCGGCAATATGCCTGGCATTGCTTGGCTTTTTTGTCATCTTGTTTTATATTTACTGATACTTCAGGAAAGCTATGATGACTGCCAACTCTGTAAGTGCCACCACCTGTGACCAAAATAATGGACACTAAATCAAAACATGGTTGAAGCTTTCTAAAGGGCTCAGCCGGTTTTGTAAACATCTCATGTGGAAGTATGTGTTATCGATTCACAGTACTGTTTGTGTCAGTGTGTCATTGCCTCTACAAGAGCATGTTCAGATTTACATTTTGCCTGTATTCTACATTATCTTTATATGTAGTAATAGAGAGATGTAGGCAGTTTCATGTGTGTTTATTGATAATTAATACTTAGAAATAAAAATATGAAACAATTATTTTCTCTTAATATAACCAAAAATATTATTTTATGTGTTTAATGGTTAATATGTATTTTAATTAATGGTAAAAAAAAACACACACACAGATTTCGGCAATAAAACAAAAATTTGCCTTTGGAACTTGAATTGGAGAAAAAATATCAGTGAAGATATCCAAGGTAGCTTAATTTTATTCTATCTATTACATTCTGTCTAACATGAATTTGCCTCATTACAACACTAGTTGCTGTTTGTGATATTTTATCTTTGCTGTCTTAAAATATACTCATCTAACAGCTGAGTAGTAAAAAGAAGCCTTGCGAGGTCTACATGGGCATGCTAATGATGAACTGGTGTTTGTTTGTTTTTTTTGTTTTTCTTTGGGGGGGGGGGTGGGTGGAGAGTATTCAGCATCCATGTCTGACTTTACTAATTCTTTTCTGGATGAATGAGCAAAAATACCCACAGACTCTGTCCAAAGCCTTGTGTAAATGAAAGTAAATAGAAACCTAACGTTCAGGTTTTCCAATATTTTGGTCCATAATATGTAAATGTAAGTTGCTTTTTTAATATATATTTTTGTATTTCCTTAAAAAGAACTGGGAAGACAAAATCAAGTTAGTTATAATTATAACCTAGTTTTAATAATAATAATTATTATTATAAAAACGTGTAGATTTAAGTTTAACCAGTTCTATAACTCTATAAAGTATTATGCATTAACAGCTCCCGAGAAACACATTCAGCGTCGGTATCGTTTGTTGTTGTTACTATACTTTTATTTTGAAAAAACGGCGGACATTTCACATCACTGTGTTTTTCTGCCAAGACAGAATTGTTGCTTATTTCTTAGTTAATTACTCTTAAGTCGATAACTATTTATACTGTGCAGTCACGGTATAGATTATTTTACCCATACTGACGGCGTTATGCGATGTCAGCAGGTTTCCAGTTAACACCCGGGTTAGTAGTATATGCACTGTGGCCAGGTTTGTTTACACTTGATATTCGACTGTCATTTTTCAGTTGTTATTTTAAAGAGCAGACTATCTTCTCTACTGAGAATTAATGGAGAAGGTGCGCAGGATCTTGGTGCATCTGAGTAATAACACTTCGCCGCCGCAGTGTGCTGCGTTTGTGCAGGTCAGCTGCGCACTCTCATCTAACACTGTTCCCTCAGAAACGGACTCGGTGTGGTGACGTCATGTCGTGTTGTTTTTAGAGCATCACCGGATATTTCACAGAAAATCTTGACGACCATGCGACTGTGAAGATTTCTCTGCACAGTAATCGCTTTATTTTATCTAAGGGCAGTCATGAAGAAGGTGTGCCGCTTAAGGTTTGCATTTATCTTTTCTTACGTCATTGTAAACTGCATCGTTACGTCAGCGTTACTGTTTAAAAGGCAATTCTACCAATTAATTTTAAAAAGCGAATTTCAGTTAATGTGAATGCCATGATGGATGTTTTAATAAACACACTTGCACCGATTTGTTGTTAAAAGTGGTTGACTGTAATACAATGACATCACTTAATACTTTAAGTATATTTTATAGTTTTATAACACTTTAATTAGCACGTTAATTTATATGAAAAGAAAACTGTATACGGGTTTGATATATACAATATGCGTCTCATTGAAACACAGACTTATTACGTTTTTTTAATGAAACTCATTATGTGCCTTTAGAGGGCGCCGTTCTGCCCAATCAAATTACTTTCTTCTTCAGAAGCGGCTTCTCTTCCCCCACAAACACTTAGTCGATGCGTGGATGTAGGCGTGGCCATACTGTTGCTGTCAGCCAATCGGAAGCTGTTGTTGACCAGACGGGCCTCTTCTTTAAGGATTTTCCCAAATGTCTGGGTACCACCTGGTGAGTGTGGAGCTGCAGACCCCCTCCATGTTTTTTGCTGTAAGAAAGAAGCTGATGCCCTTTTGTAAAAAAAAGAACGTTGATTTTTAACTTATGTACCTGAAAAATGTAGTTTTAAACCCCCATTTACACGAACAATAAAACGTGTAATATTGTAATTACTGTACCTTATCTTATTGCTTTTTTATTCATTCATTTTTAGTCATCAATAATCTCCTGTGGTGTACCATGACCCAGGGAGCAAGGTCATTTGTCAGAATGAGGCCACACACAAATTTGTGTTTGCACACCCCTTATGTACGAGGCAACTGGGATGAAATTATGTTAAAAATAGGACTAATAAAATGTGCAAAGAAAAAGATGGTCTACTGTCTAGAATTGTAGAACTTAATAAAATAAACAATGACTAAAGACAAGATGCTACATTTCTTATAAAAGGACCAGTGAGTGCATATACTGTAAAAGTGACAATAATATATATGGAATAAAAATTTAAATTAAGATATGAATTAAACCCTTGGGATTTATATACATCATATTTTTAAGTTATGTTTTTGCTTCACAATTTTTTTTTTGGAATTTGAGGTCATGTAACCGCATATCTGCATCTACCATGAGGATTTCACATGCTGTTCAAATTGTCAACACAACAACAAGACTGTGAAGATGTCACTGAGGACTAATTTGTTTTGTTCTTTTACAGGCGGACATCTGGAACTAAATGAAAAGGTATTATATGAAATCCTGCATGGACAAATATATGTTGAGGTCTATGACATTGTCTTTCCATTGTTAATGCATTATATAATACATGTCAAAGCTGGTAAAGTGATCAAAGTATTACCGGGCTAAACTTTGCATCTTTTATGCATTATTACTGGCTTCAGTTGTTTTCATCTGTTTCATTTTAGTTGTTGGATGCAGGTCTGAGGGAGCTTAGGGAGGAGACAGGGCTGAAGCTGAAACCTGAAGATATCTCCTTCTCTCAGTTGCTTGGCCTTTGGGAGGTGAGCTCATACTACTGACTCTGTCCTGAAATTTACAGACGTGGAGGCAAAAATCAGTCGTGTTTACATCTATGTTAAATAAGTACAGATCTAAATAAATTTGACCCAGGTGGTTTTTGATGGTTAAATAAATTGTTCACACTAAAACTGCATAATTTTTACACCATTTGATTAGCTTTTATAATGTCATACGTCATTGTCTATGCTACAGTCGGTTTATCCACCCATGCTGTCCAGAGGAGTGCCCCAGAGGCATCACATTGTCACCTATATATTGCTTTCCACTCACCTAACACATCTGCAACTACAGGTAATTTACAAATACACAGAACCATATTCTTGATTTCAGTCTTTGTTCAATAGAATTTTTTTCTAAGGCACATCTGAGACCAGAGCCTGCTGAAGTAAGTGCGTGTGCATGGCTTGATGAAGACTTGATCAAGGCAATTGTATCTGCTGTGGATGGAGAGGACACATCTGACAACATACCTACAGATCTTCCTCCTTTCATCAGGTATGCAAACCCTCTTTTCCCTTTTAGGTGTTTGTTGCTACAGTATTTACCTGTATATGTACTTACCACCTCTATGATAATTGTGTATCTTCACATTGTTGTCCAAAAAAGCAGCACATTTTAATATTTTATTGGACTGTCTATCATTGAGATTATAATTTTTACAATTTATATTGTAATGATGACAGTGTGCTGTAGCACACCACAAAGACTTACAGTAGGTTTGAATTCTGGCATTGTTGTTCTGAAAAAGCCAATGCTTTCAGAATAAAATACAATTCCTAGAATTAACCAGAAAATCAGTATATTCAGATCAAACCTTTTATTTCCACATCATATTTCTATGCCTAAGCTAGACCATTTGAAGCAACATCGGATCATAACAGTCTAAATTCTTTGCCTCTTAGATCCTGTGCCTACACATGCTTTACACATTTTTGTAAACACACCTGTAGCAAAGATTTAATGATTCAACAACATTAAATGCCAGTGCACAAAGGCACGGGTGTTGTTGATCTGGCAGTGAACCATAGGATTGTGTGTCAGAGTTCCAGAAACTCCAGCATGTTGGCTGTTAGGCATCTTATTAGTTGCAGCAGCTGAGCCACCCAAGTATTGTACGGCCAGACTTGGACCTCTGCTTAACTTTCAAAGTAGTAGGAGTGTTTCTACATTATCATCTGTCTCATATTTAACAGGATATAACTTTTTTTTTGCTACCGGTTTGGTATTAATGGCTGTCGGGGTAAGAGATGGAATTTCTGCTGACTGATTACTAGTCCATGGAAATTCCAAATTCCAAATTTGTGAAGGGCAGTGTTTTGTTATTTGACTCCATACACAAACTAAAGCACAAACACCCTTGACGTCACTCTGCCTCTTAATAAAGTTACAAATTTGCAATGTTTTTTTTCCCATTTGAAATAATAAATGTCTATGGAACTCAGCAAATTAAAAGCAAATTACACAATGGAGTATTAAACATTCAACATTTCAGTGGCTGAATATACAGGTGCTGGTCATAAAATTAAAATATCATGAAAAAGTTGATTTATTTCAGTAATTCTATTTAAAGTGAAATGTGTGTATTATTTTTATTCATTACACACAGAGTGATATATTTTAAATGTGTATTTCTTTAAATTTTGATGATTATAACTGACAACTAATGAAAATTCCAAAATCAATATT